>CAEGAF010004747.1:0-20120 GCA_903067075.1 Micropoecilia bifurca
TTTTTGCTACAATATTAATATGGGTGATAATATTTACAAATCTTATATATATATATATATATATATATATATATATTTCACCTCCAAGCAATAAAAAAAACAAACAATTGCACCATTAAACTGCTTCAGTTAAACACCTCACAATCCTGCGACGTCGCAAAATGACAGTAACAGGTTCAAACAAATACCACACGGAAAACCTTCTCCCCTAACTCCCAAAACACAAATGACACGGAAATAAACATCAGTTATTTGTATTGGCACAGTTTCACTAATGAGACTGATAAATATGTGTTAAATGAGTGACTAACATTGGCCAATACTAAGATTAATATTGATTTATCATACTAATAATAATAATAACAGTAACAACAACAATAAAATAGATTATATTAATCTTTGTCAAGTTTTATAAATAAATATGATGAAATTATATTGGTGTTTTTAAATACAAATTATGTTTGCCCCTTCTCCTCTTTATTTTTTTATTTGTCTCAGACATAAACTATCTCTGCTTAGTCTTGTCATTACATGGACTCTGTCTCAGTTTATGTGTTTTTCCAGGTCTTTCTTCACTGCCCCCTCCCTCCCTCCAGACTGGCTGCCCTCGTACATGCTCTCCATGTCAGACCCAGCTGTTACTACAAACTACTTGGAGGGCTTACAAGCCTAATTGCAAATCCTGACAACAGCACCGCTTTTACATCAAGGCCCGACGTCAACTATTAAAAGCAAGAACATGAGAGATTTTCTCTCTCTGTCCGCTGAAAATTCATTCCTCCTAAGCACATGTTCCCATCTGGTCAAACGTCATCATTTAGCTCAAACATTAGTAGAAATAACATTTGCATTTTTTTTTTAAAAAATTGTGATTTTTTTTTTTTTTTGCATTTCGTTTGTGTGAAATATCTGAACGTGTGCTTGGTGTGTTTGTGAAGGCATTTACAGCCCATATGTGGGATTATTTCAAAGCTGTAGGCCCATTACATTCCTAAGATGGCCTACAAAACTAATTAATGTTCTCTGTCGAGGATTTTTCTGTAACCCAGGGGACCACAATGGATGGTTTATTTACCTCAATGACCTACTGACAGCAAATCTCATCTCTCATTGAGAACATCTGGGGGTTGGGGGGGAAATACAAGAAAGCTTCAGGTGGTAATGAGTTGGGCAGAATTTTCTACTGTCATATATTGTACTGTTAAAATTTACACTCATAGCATGGGCATCATGCCCAAAAAGTCACTTATATGATGAGTTTATTCAGTCCCTATCTGAGATACTGCTGATGACTGCTAGATAAGGAGTTCTTGGGCTCTTTAAAATATACCAGACAGGTTTGCTTACATGTCATAATACCAACCAAGACAGGAAACAAAGAAGGTTCATTAAAACTTCCTCTTTTGTTGACAAGCTTTGCCCTCAGGTTAAGTTCAACAGCTGCCTAACACCTACATGCACTTTTAATATGCACTGTTGCTGTGCGTTTCCAGGTGAACGCCACAGAACTAGATTTGTTTTTCTTGCAAGTTAAATAAATAAGCGAGGTAGGTCATAGGCTTGTGTGTATCTGGGACATCTGATGTCCCGTTTTTCATTCTTTTGTCCCAGCTATGGCTACAGAACAGTTGCTAAATTCGAAGATTGATTTTCTTCCTAAGAGAAGAAATGTTGTGTTGCAGGAAAATTCATGCTGTGTGTGCCCTCCCCGTTTGAAGTGTTTGCCCTGAACTATTTCACTCCTCACTCCCTCCTCTCCATTCTGCTCTGGAGAAGGCAGTTACTAGGCGTGTGTTGGTTTTATGTTTGCCAGTTCACAAAAAAACGAAAAAGAAAGACAGACCATGGAAATAATAATAATAATAATAATAATAATAATAATAATAATAATACCAGGAATTGATATTATTATCAGAGTCCTTTACTGACTCCAACGGAGAAAACCTGAAAAAACATGTACATTCCAGAAATAACAACAATAATAAATAATAATAATAATAATAATAATAATAATAATAATAATAATAATAATAATAATAATAATAAATAAATAAATAAATACTAAATAAAATAAATATAAGCTATTTTGATTTTCCTGTGTTTTAATTAAGCAATATTTTAAGTCCCAAGTGTCGTAAAATGTTTTGGAAAAAAAATAACAAAAGAGGACCCAGCAACCTAAGTATTAAATGATGTCAGCAGGCATGTTTGAGGCCCCCTTTAGCCTGCCTCCCTGAGCACACAGCGAAAGTGAGCGTCAACAAAAAGGCGGGCGTAAGGTGGATTTCCTTAAAACCCACTGGCTATTGTTGCTGTCAATCAACCTATTACGCTTTCCCATTGGCTGAAGCCATTCGCATTTATCGTGCCATCTCGTCGAGCCGCTGCTGTGTAATAGCAGGTAACTTTCTTACGATAGCCTTCCGCTGTGTGACCTAGTGCTCGTATTTATCCTGCAGTTTGAAGATTACTCGTTCCGAAGATCGGAAGTAGGTGATTTTCTTGTTCCAAAACCGACAAAAGGTCAAATTCGCGTTTTTCCCTTGAACAGAAAACTCTCACATATCTGAAAGGCGTTTGAAATCGGACACCGCTGGCGTTGAGGCCCTCACTTTTTGCGCGGACGGATACGTTGTTACGTCTGACAATGTGGACGGAGGTGGTGAAGATGTCTACGAGAAGAATGAAATCATCTCTGTAGTAACAACAAGAAAGGAAGACGCGAGATTAGTTACTATAACAGAATTGTTTGTGCGTAAGTCTTGTTACATTGTAGCAAACACGTGGGCGCTACGTGGAGAAAAGGCAGACTTCCCGGGGACAAAAGAAAGACATCCACTGTGCTCCAATGCGTTTCGTGCACTGAGGTCGAAATTCTCTTGAAGTTTTATGTTTTTCCCCCCTTCGAGTCTCCGCTTTTCTTTTTTACTGTTGGATATCACACGCACGGAGAGGAGAGGTAAATACTCAATCTTTCACCTTACACTTCGGGGGGAAGTTGCATGAATTTCATTGGCGTTTCATTGCCACCTAATTTTCGAAAAGTTTTTTTTTTTTTGGGAATGTGTGGTTTAAGCGGGGGATGTGAGTTTTTTTGTCTGGTCTCCGGCTCGACCTCGGAGTGGAGGAAATTACTCCTTTGTTCTGCAAAATGACTCCTTTATGGTTAAATGTTGGTGGCTTTGCCTCTTTGTTTTTTTTTCACCGTGTGCCTTTCCGCCACAGGCTCCAGCCACTGAAGTAGGAATATTAAATCTTTAACCATTTTGTTATGCTGGGGGGGGGGCATTTTAGCCAAACTTTGTGATGTGAATCATTTTCCCTGCAGACGTGAAGCAAACTTTCCATATAACCCCCCCATTGGTACCCTTTAAACATTCCTTTATGGAAGTGTCTGGCCACTACTTATTTTATTGCACATTTGGCAGGAAATTCCTCACGATCCCACCCCCACCGTCTCCTCCACTGATCTCCCTCATAATGCACGACTTGAACCCTAATAGTTAAGGGGGAAAAGGCAGCTTAAAATGTGCTGCGGGAAGTTTGGAGACCCACTCCTGCTCCTCTTGGTTGCAGTCGATGCACTTGCTCCACACGGTCGAGATAAAACCAGAGGGTTATGGTTTTTGGTGAGTCTGGAGCATAATGTCAACACGGCTCACAGTAAACAGAATGGGTTAGTTGTCAGCAGCTAGATTAGCTCTGGATGGGGCCTAGTGGTCCTGATCAAATTCTGGTGCCCAACATTTCCGCAGGCTCTGTTATGTTCACTTTTTTCCACCTTATTTATTTAGTGGGTTTTTTTTGCGTTGTGTGTGATTAAACTCGTTTATGTAAACGAAATTAAATGAAGTTACAAAAGGCATATTTTCCGTTTTGGACCGAGATGTTCACTGCTTCTAGTTTTGACCTTTCTTCACTTTTATTTTACAACTAGACTGAACTTTGCTAGACATGGGCTGGTATTAGATTTGTCAATATAATAACTTTTAAGGGAAAAGCACCATGGTTATATAACTATATATGTTTAATCAATTTGTAAAAAAATAAAAAAATCAGCAAGTATTTGTTCAGAAAACTGAATTAGATCGACATTGGTTGGTCAGATACTGAAAAAATCTTATTTTTCCTTTCCCTTTAAATTCATGAAAAATTGAAACTATAGCTGTTTTTGGTCTGTAAATGACAAAAGCTTTTCTTGACTGCAATTTGATTTAAGTTTAATAAATATCAGATCTCTGCTTCAAGCATAGGTGTTGACGCACGCTTAAGATTAATTTGGCAATTCTTCCGATTTTCTGTTAGATTAAAAATTGCTACCTCCATCAAGGAGTTTGAAGCAAGTTTCTAGATCTGTTTTGATCCTTGTGGAGATATGACAAGTCAGAATTTGCAGGTTAGCTAAAAACAATAGTGATAAATTGGTATTAGCTTGGAAAAGCAAATGGTCTGATTCCTTTTAGTGCTAAAACAGTATAATGTTTGGATTAATAGTTATATAATAATGGCATCATAAATTATTCTTGATTTTGATACAAACTCAAAACCATGTATAGTATAAACAGTCTCCAGTATTAGTACTAGTTTTTGTCGTCCTTTTGCTATAACCGTCCATATTTGAATTTGTCTTTCTTGTTAGCTAGGGGAAGTGTTTAAGGCAGCTGGCTGGCAGTGTGCAGAATCAAATGCGTTGGTTGGAGGCAGCGCTGTGTTACTCTGTAAACCCGAGAGAGTGCTGGTCATTCTGTCGCTTTCTCTAGACAAACTTAAATCTGTAGGAATGATATTATGGAAAAAAAAATTGAGACTTATTCATAGCGATGTTTGGAAATCTTGGTATATCTTCACTCCAGCTCCCGGGCCTTACCTAGATGTTACATACATGCATAGCAACAAGGCACATTGCTGCTTCTAATGCCACTTATCTCCAGTTGGTTGCTCTGAAGATTCAGCTTTTAGATCTACGAGAGTTTTTCTGAATGCAAAGCAGCCATTAGGATTAAGATGTGTAGCATTTGTTACAACTGTTGTGCATCTTAACTAGAGGTGCAGACTCTTTTGTGGAGAATGACCCGTCTTTCCTTTGTGTGGGGTGACAAAGGCCCCCTCCGCCACCCCTAATCTGCTCGCTTCAAATATTGATCCAGCAGTAGCTTAAGATGCCATTTTGCTACATAAAGCCCCCCCACACCCCCAACCCTACGCTCCACTCCATGTGCTTTACTCATTGGTAGATTGTTGTTGAAAAGTTTGTCAGAGGTCTCCTTTATAGTACCATAAGCTCTTGCAGTCATGTTTTGTGATGTTAAATTAGTTTGTTTTGACTTGGACTGTAATATGTCTCTCCCATGAAGCGATTTGCTTTATTGTGATAATTTATTACCGCTTTGCTCTGCTCCAAAGTCAGTTGGCACAAGCAGATTCTTTTCTTTGCGTCAGTTTATCCCTCCGCTATTCATGTTCACTCCACCTTCATCAAGACGTGTGCTTTTTAGCCTCTTTTTGGTTGCGTTGTGTCACGTCGGCCTATGCTATTTCTGAATTACAAAAGAGGCTGTAAAAGCACACCACCTGTTGGTGTCCAAGTGCCTCTATTCTTCCAGTTCCTCCCCGGAGCCGCCACCGCTGCCGCTCGGCTTCGGAGAGAAAGCCTTCGGGCTTGCACTGGAATGCAAAACACGGGGTAAATCCTGTATTCATGCTCACTGTTTCTTTTGACAAGCTTCTTTTTGAGTTGACATATGGTAATTTGGTAATGACGTGTTTGCATACAGTCATTAGCTCTGCCTTTCACCCCCATTTCCTTGGGCTAACAATAGTCCCAATTATGTCTGTAATTGTAAGTGTGTTACATTCTCTTTCATGTAGCAGTGATCGACATATGGTTCTTTTATTTGCCAGGGTTGCGTAAAATGAAAGACTTTTTTTTTTCTCTCTTAAGTCATCACTCGGTAGTGATTTAACTCGGCGCACAGCGCTCATCAGTTCAGTCAGTTTCTGGAGGAAAATGTGTAAGTAGACCCCGTCTGTGCTGTGTCGTATTGAGTAGCCTCGTGTTGTCTTATTTTTCCTCCCTAATCTGTCCATAATTCATCAAGGTTGTAATCTGAGCAGTGTGTTTTTGGTCAAGTTACAGCCTTGTTTCCAACCTCTTGAATATACAACCCTTGCGTATGACCTGAAATTGTTTCATGCAGCTTAAAGGTGAACAACAGTTTTATTGGCAATGAGAAAGTGGCTTTAAATGAAAACATGTTGCCGCCGCTGCACCCCTGCTCTGGTGTCTCAGAGAGGGGAAAACAAATCTCGAAAGTTGTGATGTAACCGACAGCAGTAGAGTAGACTCAGTCATTCATTACCATCATCATTCTTTTCTTGAACATGTAACTTCTCGTTGTGCTCGCAAGTGCAACTAAAATCCTGTATTTGCAAATTTCTCTCGTAGGGTTTGTTAGAGACTGAAGGGTATGAGCGAACAGCAGCAAAGAATGGCTGCAGTGGAAACTGACAAGGAACTCAGCGACCTCCTGGATTTCAGCGCGGTAAGAGAGGGGGAAGAGCGGTCTGGGTGGTTCTGGGAGGAAGAAGACAGTGCAATACAGGTCTGAATTATGAAGCGCAGTGAAATATGGTGAGAATAACAGAAGTTGTGGGGGGTAAGAAGAAAGGGAAAGGCTAAATGTTATTTTAAGATTATGATAAACCTAATGAAAACAGGGTCCATATGCATGTTCTGGTCTGAATAAGTATAGAAAACTATTGTGAATTTACTCCTTATTTTTGTACCCCCCCAAAACTCTTAATTCTGGATGTATAAAGTGCTTCTTAAAGGGTTAACTGTAATGTAGATTCTTTGTCTTTTGAATTGCCACATATCACCTTAAATTTCTGTGAACTTATTTATTGGTTTGCAGTCACTGGGCAAGCGAACCCGCAGATAAACAATTGACCAAACTGAAAACAACCTTTGTTGCTGTTTTGGCATGTTAGCCTTCTGAAACCAGAGTTTTAACTGAAAATGTGGGATTTTAAAACTTGGTTTAAATAGCTGAGCAACAAAGAACTAAACTATGTAGCTTTGACATTTGACTTGCATAGTTAAGGTGTTAATGTGTAAAAAAAAAGTGCTTTAAAGAATCTATTTGTTGTAGAGTAATTTAGCCTGCCAGGGACAAATCTAAAGGTTTTACAGAAGTTATAGTAATGTTTAACTTACGGACAAAACAATCCCCCATTAATAAGCCATTTCCCTACCGGATTGAACCATATTATGTTGTTTCATGATTCATAAACATAAAGTATAAAACAGCATAGTAGGAACTCTGTCGGTTCTCAAATGTCTGAAAAATATATAACGTATGGATTTTTAAATTAAAAATGTGTTGAAATAGAGATTGGTCATATACAATATTATATTCACTGTAATGTCAACAAGTTATAAAAAAATAATCACAATTGTTTTCCGTATAAATTTATCACTCCCTCCAGTCAGAATCTCACAAAAAAAATAATGCTGTAAAAATGATTAAATCAGCTGCTTCACGTTATGTAACACATTTACGCTGCAGAACAGGGGATATTTGCATTCAGTGTGTATTGAGGCCCTCAGTAACATTACAAATCTCAGCCACATTAACAGCTTATGTGTTTGCAAACACTAATTTCAGTTTTTGTCCTTTCCACTATATATATATATATATACACATATATATATATATATGTATGAGAGAGAGACCCACATAGTCTTTTGATGACCAGCCTGTACCTTTACAAAATGTTACTTTATGAAAACTGATGGAGGATGCTCATTTAGTTTCCACACTGACCTTCCAAGGAGTGGCAACTGGGTATATTCCCCTAAAAAAAAAAACGTTTTCTGGGGTTAAAAATTTAAGTAGCCTCCTTGTAGGCAGCTGACTGGCAGTGCACAGCAACAGGAGGGGTAGGGGTATTGTTGTCACCCTATACTCAATGCAGCTAAAAATACAACACCCACCCACTGAGGCACTTTATCTCATAAAAGCACTTTAAAACATATAAGCGATATAAACACATTTTTACAGTAGTGGTAATTCCTAATTGACATAGTTTAATTAGGCATTACCATGTTTACATCTTTGGAATCCAAAACCTGCTCATTTTGTTGTGATGTTACAGTGGAAATATTGCTAAACCTCAGGGTTGGATTTAGTGAATCAAGCTTTAAATTTAGGCCGTTCAGTTATGTAAAGGTACGAAGAAAGAAGTTCCCAGTGCAATTAGTGTGTTAGATGAAAAAATAAACAAGGAATCTCTAATAACGGCAAGAAACGCCTGCCTATTATTTGACTCATTTTTATTTCGTTAACAGGATCTTTGGGGAAAATACAGTGTTGTAAACTGGGCTGAACAGAGAGCTTCTGTGTCTGTTTTTGTCATATTTTAAGGAGAGATTTTTACTGTTGTTGCTCTCAGAGCTATTCTCCCGACATTATCTACAAAGCGGATGGAGACATTCTGCTCAGTTGTTTTTTTTTCTTCCTTTTTTGTTTCATTTTGTTGTGAAACCTTTTGCAGCTTAACGCTGACATAAACATCTCATAGCTCCAGCAGAGATGTTTAGTCTTTTCACCCAAACAAACTGAAAAGCCGACATGATTTTTTTTTCTGTGTGTGTGTGGCTCATCAAGTATTTCCTAATGGTTAATGCATACTTGGTAGCAGAGGTCATGTTGGAGAAATAGGACACATTTGAATGAACTGATACTCAGTAAAGCTCCTTTCTCACTTGCTGTTTTGTCTAACACAACAAATCTTAACACAACAGATATTATTGTAACATAGCTTTTGATTATATATTTAGGTTTCAGTCCCACATGGGCCTCTGTTGAATTCTCACTAAGTAATAAGTTTGAGTAGAAATACTGCACGGAATCATAAAACAGAAATTAACATTACCTAATTTATTTTTATTTCAAAAGGAAAAGTAACAGTTTCTACTGTTCTTAAAATGATCTAGCTTATTGATAATTTTTGAATGTTCAATATTTGAAATTTGGTTCACGGCATAAAAAAGCAATGTTTAAACATCCATTAAATTGGCTAGTTTAAAAGCCCATATTGAATTGAGTAATGCATTGTTGCTAGAAGTTAGCCAAGCTAATATTAGCCTGGTAAAACAATATTAGCCTCATAGCCTCGTCTATTCAGGCTATCTGCTCAGGTGCAGCCGTGAGTTTGCTGACATGTTGTAATTTGCCAAAAGTAGTTTTAAATATTACCTTTAAATGGCTGATGCCCCTTTAGTTTCCATGCAATGCTTGTGTTTTTGAATTAGTTTTTCTTATAAACATTGGACAAGTGTAGGTCCAGTCTTTTAGCTCGCTGACTGGCAGTGCACAGCAACAGGTGAGGTAGGTGCAGCAGAGTCAGGGAAAACTTTGACATCCTATTTGTAGAACTTTAAATATTAGAAATAGAATATCACACCATTTTAGTGTTTTTGAAAGCATTTTTTTTCTTGCGACTTAAAGGGAACAGATGCAAATAAAAAAACAAAGCATAAACATAACAATGAACATAAAAATATGTGTTTTTTAAAAGTTTGATTGATGTCGCTGTAGGTCTGTTTGTGAACTGCTGTTCCCATTTTTTATTATTTTTTTTAAGTGTTACACATGCACAATAGGCGAATAAAAGTAATTTTCATTAAGAAGAATGAGACAATAATAATGATTCTGATTAAATAAAGCAATTAGATAAATAAATGAATGTGCTTAAGGACAATTTGATGGCAGCTTTCTTCCATGTTGTTAAACAAATCAATCCTATCCTTGGTATATGTTGATCCCAACAACCGACTCATGGCTCGTATGAGTTATACGAGTTTAGGTTGATCAGTAACCCTTTTCTGTCTACAGGTTACTTTGGCCTGACAATAACAAACGGCTGAAGAATTGTTGGAACAGTGTGCACTTTTCTTTTTGTTTACCAAGTGGCTGGTCAGAGTGTCAGGCATGGAAAGCAAGCAGGGTCTCTGTAAATGTGGTCAGATTTGTTCGAAGCAAACCCATCCGAGTGAGTAGATCACTTCACCAAGATCATAATCACTGGCACATTTGATTCTAGTGCCCCAGTTCTGAAAATGTTAGGTTCGTGCAGCAGACAGCGCGGTGTCTGGTGAAAAATCCAGACCGCACCATGGCCTCGTGGTGGAGCCCACAGAGGCCCAGTGACATCACCGTTAGTTAATGCACATATTAGTCATAGCACTGGCTTTAGATGTCTGATGTTAGGCAGCCGTGTCTGATGTGTGCACAAGTTGGGCAAGGCTTTGTTTGTTCTTCAAATAAATTTGTTTGCTAGTGTGTTTCACTGTCGTGGTGGAAGGTGTAAACAACATATAAGTGCTGCTAAATCAATCAATCTTTGGTACGTAGCACCAAAGACTAAAGAAGAGAAGCAGGAAAACCTAAACCTATATGTGAGAGATGTTATAAGAGTGTGAAGTGTGCCTTGCTTTGTTGGTTACGTTATCTCTGCTTTTGTCTTGCAGATGTTTGCACCGCCAGTAGCCAATGGGAAGAACAGGACAATGACACTAGCCAGCACTCATTTCTCTGGGCCAGGTAAGCTTCTGCAGTTCTGTATCCACCCGGTGTCTTCATCAATACTACCTTAGCACTCCTCTTCATATGTTTGTTTCTGCTTTTGTTTGCAAATCACAACACTCTGAAGAAATTTCCAGATGTTTCACAGTTGATCTAAATGCAATAAATGACTAATAAAGATCTCTCCTGCACGATTAACACCTGAAAGATGAGACGCATGTGTTTGAAAGGTCAACTCACCAACATCATACCTGTAATTTTTCATCTCGAGCTTTGTGGTTGTTTGTCACACGGTTTCACTTTAATTCATGCAGGTTTTGATATCACACTTACTACTTCAAACAGAAAAAAACACATGTTAAACACATTTCCGGTGCCCATCCAGTCACTGCTTTTAATTTAGCTAGACACTCAAATGTCCCCAACTTTTCAAGAATTACAACCATTTGTTTTATGTGAGATCTGACCTTCACAGCCACATATGACACAGTGATTCTTTAAACTTAAAATTGCAGGTTTCTTGTTATATTTAAGTAATTTAAAATCAGTTTTAGTTTTTTTTTCCATGTGGCACATAGAAATTGACATGAATGACTCTAGTTTAATCTTATTCAATGGGAAAAGAACAAAAATGCCACTGTTGTTCTGCCCTTCAACATAAGATAAGCAAACAGGTGCTGGAGGATTTTTATTATTTGTACCGGTTTTGTATAAAACACAAAACAAAGACATTAAGCAAGTATCTTCACTTATGCATTAAAGAATATGTTTCTCATTTTTGAAAACCTTTTAAAAGTGCATTAAAGAACTTTCTGTTGGCCAGTGCATTTATAGGCACAAAATACTCCCAGATCCTTGTTTCTGTGCATTTAATGAATAGGAAAAAGATCTGCATTATTGGACCTGTTGATCACCGATCAGTGGTGATAAAACAAAACTGGTTTATTACCATGTCTGCCAGATTGATCTCATCAGCTCTTTAGAGCTGATGAGATTTTTTTATCGTTTTTTCCAAAAAATGCAGTTCTTGCATATTTTCGCAAAGCAGTTTCAGGGAGACGCTCGCATTTATTGAGGTATTTAAAAACTCTTCCACCAAACTTGCATAGCCTGCACAGTTTGAAGCTGAAACTTTCTGAGAACACATGCAGGCACCCTCAAAGCCCTGAGCTGCCGTTCCCATCATCCTGAAGGTTATTAGTAAGTCGTGTTGCTTTCGTTCCTCTGTCACCGTGCCAGCCTGGTGTGTGAAATCGAGTCACACTCTCCAGTTCCCCAGAGTGAGAAGTTGGCCGCTGAGGAACAAAGGCAAAGAAGGGGGCTTATGGACTTGAAACAACTCCCCCCACCCTGAAGTGTAAAACACTCCTCCCCCAACACAGCACTGGGTTCTTACCCCCACTGATCTGCAGGAAATGGCTCAAGTCTGAGACAATGTGCCTCACCCCCAGCTCACAGCCTCTTAAACTGGCCCAGCATGCAGCGAGTGGGCAGAGTGGAGAAGGAGAGCTTGTTGAATAGGGGGATCAGACCGGGGAAGGCAGGATTCTGTTTGTTTCTGTTACAGCAGGCAATTACTCAACAGTGAGGAGTTAATTCCTCCCTCCTCTTCATGTCCTAAAGTGTGGCCCTTGGTCATTGACACCCATTATAATGTGATACTTAAAGCTGTCACCTTTAACATCAGGAGATCCTGCAGGTACTCTTTAATAACTCTGGAGTCAAAGTGCTAACACGTGCAGAGTCTGACCCAAGTGATTTTTTGTTTGTTTGCTTTTCCTATTACATCCCCAAACTATATTTAATCCCACACTTATTAAAAGCACTTAAATAAAAGGGGTGATTATGTTCACTTCTATTCAAATGCTTATTTGAAGCCCTGCTCCAATGTTTTCTTGCTAACACCGGCTCTGTTCCCCGAGGCCAGGAAACTCATTTGTTGCAGAAATGATGACCATCACAAAACAATGTCCATCTCTGACGTCAGCACAGCCAGCTTGTATATTCAGAGACCCAGCAGCGCGGGAACGGTAGCGAGCAGCCTAGTGGCCCACCAGACCACCTCTATTCATCAACACAAAAGTGCTCAGAGGGGTGCTAATTGCATTAGGCGTCCTTCTCCCTTCCTCAGTGGCCTGTGCGTGTGGAGTATGGAAGGGCGGGGTGTCTTGTGTAGAGTGGAGGCAAGAGGGAAGGAGTAGAGGAGAGGAGTGGTAAGAACTGTGGGATGTTTGAGGAGTAGGGGAGGCAGAGTGTGACGGTGAGTGGTGGGAGTTGGCTAAGCCCCGCAAGCCTTCAGGCAGGCGTCCCCTCAGTCACCTCTGCAGCTGCTGGCAACGTCTCCAACCCCCCTCCCTCACACAAACAACACAAATATGAGGGACATGACAGGCTCGCTTCCTGTCGATCACTAAAAAACAACTGAATTTACACATCTGGTGTTTCTTTAACAACTTTGCCTTTAACCTTTTACATTCTCGCCATTTTCCCGGCTGCATTGTCTTCGTATGTTTCTGTCCACATTGCGAAGGTCTTGTACAAAAATAGAGGGGCAAAAAAAAAGGAAATCTCAAAGGCGAGTGGCTTCCTTCTTCAGCAAAATTAGATGTCTTCTGAGCCTGCAGCCATGAGAAAGCTTTGTAGTTGAGAAAAATAAATATTTTTTTGGGCTCTGGTTTTCAGTCAGTATTTGTCTTTCCATGCGAGTACAATCAAACAAGCTAAGCCGAAGTCTAGGGAGATTCAGACGACTTGTAAACAAACCGATTCTCTGACTTTTATTTATGTTAATTTAAAAAAATGACAATTAAAATGAATACAACTTAGCTACAATTATCCAAATTTTCCTCCACAATTTATTCTATTTACTTTTCACAGCTCTAAACATCCTTACATATAAACTCTTTCATGTCCTTAGGGTTATAGGACATGTCTATACATTATTTTCTCAATTTAATATTAGATATAGAGAATATAATTTCTAATGAAGTTTGATTTATTCTTAGTGATATAAAATAAGGTCAGTCTTAATTCTTAATGTCTTTCTACTGAATAAACAAGAAATTAAGCTACTGTTTTGCTCATTTTCTCATTATTGTTGGGGCAAAGACATAAAGGTATACAATTTTTTGTCTAAAATGCAAAGTTAACACAAGTATATAACTTATTTTATTTTCAAGATTAGAGTTAGAATGATCTTATCCATACCATTCACATTTTGACTCATTTTACTTTTATATATAGTCATAACTAAACAGAAAACAAACAATTGCTAAATTTAGGATTAGTTTTCTCTATTTCTATACTTACTAACATTGTGCTTTTGTTTGCATTTCCTCTCTCTATAGAGTAAAACCAGTATAACAAGCTTATATCATCTGGTTAATTAGTGACACTATTTGTTTATATAGAGTCTGAAGTCTCAATAAAAGTAAAGGGTGGGGCTTGTGGGATTTTTTAATGACTGGAAATATTTCCAAACAGTCGAATTTGTGCTTCCTGTAAGCAAGGGAAAAGTGTAGCAAAGTTGGTTTTGATAACAAAATGATTTTTAAAAAATGGTTTTTGTCGATCTTTTCTGAACAACAACAAGGCCAAACAAGGTATTACAAAACCTTTTTTAACGGTGATTACATCCACCCCCTGCCCCCCCCCCCCCCACCCCACAAATGAAACCCATTTCAGGTGTGTGAAAAAGCAGAGGATTTTGAAACTACATCAGAAAGGCTTGGTCAAATAAACTTTTCTATTAAATGTAGTAAGATTAACTAGACCACAAGAAAAACAAAGACAAAAGACTAAACAGCGACTGAAACCCAAGTATATTTTGAAATAAAGTTAGGAACCCTGATTTCAGTGTTACTATAGAAATGTATTTACCGTCTTTCCAGTTGAACAACAATTTTCAGCAGCAGGTAGGGGAGGGGCAGGGCTCTGCTATTTTATAGTTGGAAAAAAACTCTGATCATTCCTGTAATTTCTCTGTCTTTGCATTAAAATTTTTGCTAAACCTTGATGCTGGTTGTTACTGGCCTGTTGGGGAATCATATCTTGGCCTGTCTACATTTTAATAAACAAGCAACATGTCCAATTAAGAATATGTTGGGGACGTTTTCTTAGTCTTCTTTTCAGTGGCTAGCCACCGCAGCATTAGCACTCACCTCTGCAAAACCTTTGCAGAAAATAATGTCTCCAGCCACAAATTTGAAAAACATGCTTGAACTAACTTTAGTAAGGATGTTTTCCGCAGATTACAGATGCATTAAAGTTGTGAACTTATAAACAAGTTGGAGTTCACAGATGGAGAGCTGCTTCACTGTGCATTTAAGAAACGCTATGTAAATTCGAACATCACTTCTGTCATTCAAAGCAAGTTGTAAAATCGTGTGGATGTTTCAAGTATAGTATAAATTTAAGCATTTAGTTAACATTTTTATCTCTTTCAATTATAGGTAAGAAAAACATAATTGTAGACTGAACTGAAGAAAATGGCTAATATGCTAAATGTACTAACATGGCGGTAAAAGTGAAACTGGAGGTCAGGGAAGCTTGAGTTTAGAAATGTTCTTGTGAGTTTTTTCACATATTCTTGGAGATGGAAAATACACTGTTGCCCTGATAGCCTTTGGTAATTTTTTCTCTTCTGTTTAGCCAAAAATTTAATTTGTATATGTTTGTTGTAAACATATAAATTGATTCTTAAAAGCTGTGCATTTTTCTGTTTGGGAATGATAACGTATCTTTTGTTAATCTTTTTAGACGTTTTAAAAAAATATTTTCTTTAAGTTACTACATGTCATGTTGCTCGAGTATTAAAATATATTTTCTATGCAAGAACCCTTGCCTACTCAGGGATACTTGTTGATGTTTGGTTTACTGGGCAGAAAGTATACATTTTAGTTTTGGTACATGTGTCTGCTTGATGATTACTAGAAAACTGGGCAGTTTTGACCTCTCTGCGATCAGTTGTTATGCACAACTATAATTTATCCCCTAATCATTCAGACCTTCAACAGATTTGGGGTTTAAGTTATCTTTTTATCTTCACTTCCAGTCAAATGTGTTGCTTTTGACTGGAAGTAATGTAGATGCTTTAAATGGGCCCAGAGAGTCTTGAATCTTTTCGAGACTCTGGGGAGGAAGCTAAAGATTAGGGTGATTTCAAGGAAGGACTCAGAGTTTAGAGTTCACATAAGTGGTCTTAATGCTGGAAGGTAATAAACAAAAAGCTAGTCAAACAGTTTTAAGGGTTTGACTACTATAATGACTACTATAATGTAAATGGAGATTTTAAATGGAGATTTTTCAGTTGATGATTGAGAGGATTGGAGAAATTTCAATGTAACTTATGTTTTTATGAAATGTAAAATAAAAATAAACTTTATGCTTTTTTTACATTGTGTAACTTTTGAGCTGTGCATTATACTCTTATTAGAAATTAAATTTTTTTTAAGGATTTATCTCACTATCAGGATTCTTTGAGCATTCATTCCTAATTTTTTAAACTGACTTGCTTGAAGTGAAGAGCTTTCTTTTTTCAGTTTTTTTTCCCACCAAAGTTTAACTGTTTTTGATTTGCAAAAGTAGCAAAATCTAAATATCAAAACAATCTCTTTTTTTTGCAGGGATCAGTGTTGTTATTATATATAAATTAAAAAAATATGAATAGCTTTTAGGTATTCTGTTTTTCCCCCATTGTTTGCTATGATTTGATTTGACACGGGATAACAATAGAAGAATCTCTATTCTGGCATGGTTGGAGCTCTCATAGGCGTCAGTGCCACCTCCGCAGCTCTCCACCTTGTTTTAATTGCCTTCAAGTTAATTACTCCAGTAAGTGTGAAACAATGTTGTCAGACTTCCCCTGCACAGTGCTTTCACTCTGTGCTCTGCACCCCTGTTGGCCAAATGGGGGAATCATAGGTGGATGAATAGTTCTTTGGAAATAGCTGTAAACATGAGTGGGTGGGGAGGGGGCTTGTTGGCTCCGTTGACCTGGTTAGTTGACAGTTACATGATGTTTGTGTGTTACTTAACATTTTTGTTCTTTTGGTAAATATGAAATACTTTGTCTTGCACACATCTTTCAGTGCATATGTTTACCCTTTGTTGTAGTTTTTTTTTCCTTGCTAATTTGCTTTTACTGTAGGGTCTCTTGGCAACAAGCTTTACCTGAAGTGTCTCCATACAAAATCTGTCAACCTAATTTAGCAGTACGCTCATCACCTGATGAGTGCAGGTCTGTATTAGAGCCGATCTGAAGGTGGGCACGGCTGATCCTTTAAGGTCCCCCTTCTCCTCCCCATTCGCCTGATTCTCCATGCCACTGGCATCGGCCCCATAGATCACGGCTGTCGCAGCGTGTGTAGGTGCTTGCACCGCTCTGTTAGCCTCATCGCTCATTCTCACTCGTCAACCAGGCTGCTGATCTCACCCAGACCCTGTCTCACTCCCCTTCCTGACTGCCTGCCTCCCTCTCGTTTCGTCTCCTTGCTTTCTCCTTCCACTCGCTCGCTGCTTTGCTTTCTCACACACATTTTTTTAATTAGGCAAAAATCAAAGGCGCAGTATGAATATTCATAAGGAGACTGCATTAATATGCACAATTATGCAAATCAGCATGCAATTAAGCCTTGTGTCTCCAGAGAGCCTGGATAGCATTAGTGCATTAGACAGGGAGAAGGGGATGATGGGGGTATTTTGGAGTTTTCTGCTCCACCAGTCTTCGACTGTGTTTTCTTTGTGCCACACTTGAATTCTTTCTTTACCTCTACCATTATGCTTTAGTCTATTCCTTCACATTTTGCTTTGTTTGGGGGAAATTTACTTGGAATAATTAAATGTGACATAGATAACATTGTACCTCATGCATTACATTAGGAAGTAAATGGTTAATTTTATGGTATTCAGCAACCATAATGAACTCTAATGGGAACATTGAACAGCATTTTAAACATGTTTTTCTTGTAATATTATTAATAGTGTTATTATCTTTGGTAATCCAAAACAGGGTTAATGTTAAGCAGTTTGTGTCTAACCTGTCAGTCCTAACTGTTTGCAACTCAACATCTTTTTTTTTTTCCAGCAATAGATGAGCGCAGTGGCTCTGGATCCTGGGGCTCCACAGAACAGAACAGTCCCTCATTCACCACCCAAGGACGGGTAAGATTTAGTCGCACCTGAATTTAAAATTGCATATGTAAGGAGTAACGCCAGATGCTTTGATACCGACACCCTCGCATGTATTCATTTAATCACACAACCAGAACTGAAAATGCACAGCCTCCCTCCTGAAAACTGCCACAGCAGTGTGCCATATATGATTTGCAGTGGTAGTGTTTTTTCATTTTGCTTTCCACCTAATAACCTTGGCCCAGGATCCTGCATTGGCAAGCACCCTTGTAGCTCAGAACCTCTGTTGAAGCCCAGCGGTAATTGCAGCTTCACATCCAGCCTAACTGTCTTGGCACCGGTCTGTAAATACAAAGTACAGGGGGTGAAATAGATGCAGAAAGCTTTGATTACCACAAGTTGATAATTAAGAAAGTCAGTCTGAATCCCTCGAGCTGATGCAGATTTCTTTGGCATTGCTCCCGTTAGCTAGAAAGAGAAACCGAGGGAAGATAACTGCTAAGGTACATAGGAAAACTGACAACATGAGGATAACTCTGTATTTAGACGTGTTGCCCTCTGCATGTCATCAGGGATGGGCAGTCAACTCCGCAGCTCGACTTCCAGTTCTGGTTAAGATGCAAAAACAAAGACTTCAGACTTGACTTGCACTCCTGCTCCTAAGACTCAAGAATCAATAATGCTCCTAAGACTCAAGAATCAATAAGAATCTGTTGAATTTAATTAGATATTAAAGTAAGGTAGTAATTGTGCATCATTTCAGCAATTCTTGTCCTTCTGAATTATCATAGTGTATACAAATGGCTGGTAGTCATGGTAACATCACACACAGCACAGATTAGCTCTGTAATGTTTCTCGACAGTCAGAGCCAGTAAAAGGAGTTATTAGCAGCTTATGTTTGGTTTTTTATGCTACTATTGAACTAATATTAACAATAAAAATACATGTGTGGCACTAAAAGAAGTGTGCATATTTTCTTCTTCACTATCATCTGACATGTTATTTTTCTCAGCGTTATTACAGAGACACTTTCAGTATCCTCAAAATGAAAGCTCTTCTGGGTTTTCTTTTGGCATGTTCAATTTTCTCTTGCATTTGCTAACTACACTGTCTTTTCCTCTTTATGTTTAAGTTTACTGGGCTTACCTTGAAACTTGGTACCTTGTATTGTTTACCATAATTTTCGGACTATTGGGCACACCTGAATATAAAACCCATCCACTAACTTTAAAAGAGAATTTTTTTTTACCATTATAGGTTTCTATGGGATAGGATATCAATATGCCACAGGTGTTCACATTTTAATATGATACTTACCCCAAAAGGTTTTTACTTTTTATGAAATACATTCTGGTAAGATACAGAAATACTAGGGATGTGCCGATCAGGTTTTTTCCTGCCGATACCGATAACGATCACCCCGGAGGGCCGATCACCGATTCCGATCCCCGATACCGATCACATAATTATTATTTTATTTTTTTATTATAAACACTACCGGTATTTTATGTGGGAAAAGGAACCATGAATTCACCTTAATTCATGGTTAAGGTGAATCACCGATTTCACGGAAATCGGCCGATTATGATCGGCACACCTCTAAAAAATACATAACATAAATGCTTTTCCCAAACAGTGCCTGTAGCATGGATGCTTAAACAAATAGTAGCCTACCAGAAAAAGTCATAGATTGCCATTATTCATCTTCCTCCCTTGCACTAAAACTGTTGGTCATCTTTTTGGTGTAAGGATAGAAAAGCATCAAAATTACTTCGTCACGCACTTCCTCAGTCTGTCTTTCGTTGTCGCTCTCAATGTCACTTTCGTTTCGAGGCAAATTTGCCCTTGAGCTTGTGCTCTCCTCTTCATCAGACAGCAGTCCAGCCTGTCGAAACCCTTTGATGATCCATATATTAGCAACATTATTGTTTAAGCCACTCTGTTCAAAACGTGTGAAAAAGTAGCAATCAATAGTCCAGAAATTACAACGTACCTGATGACAACTGCACAGTAAAAATAATTAAATCATTTGAATACTGCGCTATGTAGAGAGGAAGTGGTAAATTTGAGTGCAGAGACTAAGAAGCCTTAAATATATAAATACAAATACATTAATTATGCTTTATAATTAAAGGTATTTGTTTTGGGGATCTTTGGTATGTTTTTCTGGCAGAAGTTAAACTACTCCTACTAAGCTTTTTATAACATAAATACATATTGGCATTTGAAGTTGGGTAATTATTATACTTTATTTCAAATAATTCCCAGGAATCAACTTGACCTGAAAAAAAAAAAAAAAAAAAAAAAAAAAAAAAAAAAAAAATATAAATATATAAATATAAATATATATATATTGTAGACATTGATCACATTGGTATGAAGGCTGCTAAAAGATGAAA
>CAEGAF010004754.1:0-32676 GCA_903067075.1 Micropoecilia bifurca
AACCGAGCCAAAGATGTCCATCCCAGTTGCCTTCAGACAGGGAACCGAACCAAAGATGTCCATCCCAGTTGCCTTCAGACAGGGAACCGAACCCAAGATGTCCATCCCAGTTGCCTTCAGACAGGGAACCGAACCAAAGATGTCCATCCCAGTTGCTTTCAGACAGGGAACCGAACCAAAGATGTCCATCCCAGTTGCCTTCAGACAGGGAACCGAACCAAAGATGTCCATCCCAGTTGCCTTCAGACAAGGAACCGAACCAAAAATGTCCATCCCAAATGACTTTAGACAGGGAACCGAACCAGAAATGTCCCATCTAATTGAGCTCAGAAAGGAAGCTCAGCAAAATATGCAACGTCCAGTTGCTTTCAAACAGGCAACTAGAACCCAGACCCATAAAATGGCTTGTAACGGGGAGATCATCAATGGAAAATGCTACGAGTTCAATCCCAAAACACTGTCCTACAAAGATGCCCAGGTAAGTCTGCTTACAGGACTGTGAAACAGTATTTGCTACCTCACAGATTTCTTCTGTCTCTTTTAGTTTGTTTAACCACACTTAAATGTTTCAGATCAAACACATTTTAAAATGAGAGTTGACCTGAAAGTAGAATCAAATGACTATTTAATTTATTAAGGTTTAAAAAAAACCCATCCAAACCATCGTGGTAAAATTTGACAAACTAATTATGTCTTAAACCATTGACATCCATAACTGGTGATGTCTTGCATCACTTTGGAGATTTTTTAAATGGCCAATCTAAGACAATTCCACAGTAGCTCCATCAGAAATCCTTGATTATGGTTTGTGAGGCATTCAGATGGGAGCTTGCTGGTTTTGGGAATCATCATAATTACTTTTTTGGCATTCTTCTTGGTCCACAGGAATTTGGGCCATTGAATTCTCCATTGGATGCCATTTTTGCCCATGTTGTTTTGGGTTCCTTTGTAACCCCTCTGGAAGAATTGTTAATTGGATTAATTTTGGTAGACCGGTGACTCCTACCAAACTCACTGTTCCAATTTTTTGCCATCTTTGGATAATGGCTCTGTGGTTCCAGCCTTTGTAACCCTTTTCAGACATCTCTGTTTCTCATTTGTTCTCCAATCTCTTTAGACATGAATTAAGACACAATTTTAAATAATTTAGCTACTTCATGTTGTGAGCCAGGCACTATATAAGAGATTTTTTTTGACTGTACTGGTTTGGCAGTAATCAGAACTTCTTAATTAAGTTTTGCATAACTCCTCAGAGGAATCATAAAACTTCAGTTGTTAAATGTTGCTTGAAACGTTGTTTCCATTCAAATCTGAAACATTTCCATTCCCTCCACTCCACAGGCCTTTTGCAGAAATCTGGCCCCCAATGCTGAGCTTGCCTCTATAACAAACAGAGACCTCCATTCGCGACTGATTTCCCTGGTGACCAAAGGAGGCAAGAACAACCCTGTGTTGACCTGGTTGGGAGGCATCGTCCAGGCAAGTTATTTTCACAAACTGGAAGATGAGGGAGACATCTTCCTCTGTATTGAAGGAACCTATCTACAAAACCGTATAATTCAAGGACCGACGATGCAAGCTGGCTCTGGCAGCAAAAGGAGGCCAAGGAGAGTGTCATCAGATATCTTATCAACAGAATATATTGTGTTATTCTTACCTTGGTGGAACATTGACCCTTGAACTTTTATTTGGAAGAGTTGCACACTTTCCTCTCGCTGAGAAAGGCCAAAATGTAAAAGCATTAATGAATGATTGGAGTTATACTTACAGCTTTTTTCTTTAATACATCAGCAGGCAACAATTGTAATCTGGAGATTATTGGGTGTTTCGCCACAATTACTTGTTTTCCTGATATCAAAGACAACCAAGGCAAAAGTAATGTTAAAAAACCTATTTATTCTACTGTGCTAAGGGTTATCAGCAAGGCTTTCATCATAAAAATATAACTGGTAAAGCACATCAGTTTTAATGCAATAGGATTTGGACACATTCAAAATAAATTTAAAAACTTTAAGGATAACGTCACCATTTTAAAACAATTGTACTCAAGTAAGAGCAGCACTATTCTGATATATTTACATAAGTAATAGGTTTTATAATAGATAAATCAGGATAACATATTTCTTAAGTTGCTATTTTGAAAACATTCAAAACATACCAACTTAATCAAACTACTTCACTCAATTGTTTAAAAAATTTGCTTTCCATTATAGCTAGGTTGGTGTTATCCATTAAAAACCCCAAAATAACGACATTTATCAAAGAAAATATACAAACTCTTAACTTCTAATGTTAATGAGACTGTAAAATATTTGCTTGGTGCCTCAGAACCAGCAGGCCTCGTGGGTCGACGGGTCAACATGGAGCTACAGCGACTGGATGCCGGGACACCCCAACATTCACGCCGACAAACCCGCCTGTGTCGAGATGTTCAAGATCGGTACGAAACGCACTCAGAACTTCACCGGGGAAAAATCTGAATCATAAATAGAATAAAAATCTGACTCGTATTTGATCATTTTTATGTCCTTACTCGTGTTTTCAGATGAGAGCTGGTGGAGCGTGGCGGATTGTGAACTGAAGAGGGCGTCCCTCTGCTCCTACCCAGTCACTGCCTAAAAAAAAAAAAATCAAAGAAACAGGAAGTGATGTCAGATGGTGAAAGTTTCTCCAAATCTGCTGTACTCTTCAGATTGAGCTACTTACCACATCATGATTGAATCTCCTTAAATAAAACCAAGCATACCACAAAAAACGTTTATTTCTTTTTATTTTTCAGCTTTATTGTTTAATGTAGCAAAAAGATTATCATTTTCTTCCATAAAATGAAAACAAAACTTCTTAATTTAGACAAGACTTTAATGATCATTTCCCACATGTGTATACAAAGCAGTTTGTACAGATTAGGGAGCCAAGTTAAAACAATTTTTAGTACCTAGAAAGTGCAAAAAGGACATTTAAAAGACGCTGAAATAAAAATCATGCTGTACATTATATATATTTATATATATATACTGTATTCATAAATAATCACAGATATACACACATCCATTTAGGTGACACTCACAGAGGATGCAGCTAAGACACAAAATAGTATTTCTGATTATTATTTAAGTCCGATATCACTGGTTCCCGTCGAGACTGCTGAGGTTGGACACGTGGAATGCTGCGTAAAGTCGTAAAGTTTCAGGGACAAATGGCTTCATGACGTTTCTAGCTCTATTGTTGACACGACTGGCTTAAAGGCACTCCGTTTGTTGCAGTCGTGGAGCAGCTCAAACAGTGGCGAGAACGATAAAAAAAATAAAAAGGTATTCAGAAAACAATTTAAGCACCTTTCACAGAAATCTCCAAGAGGACGCAGTTTGGTCTCTGCACTCCCCCGAACTGTGACGTTTAAATAAAGTAGTAAATACAAATTACAAGAAAAAATGCGGTGCAAAAATAGCAATGTCATCCGTAGCTGCTTCATACTGCAGAGTAAATAACTCACTCATACTTTTAACAAGGCATGCAAACCACACTTGATGCCCTGCGAACAGAAAACTTCACCGATTATCAGTCATGATGAGAAATAGATATGAAAATATCAGAGGACGCTCTGTGCAGCGATGGAAGCAAATTAGTGAGACGGCGTCCGGGTTAGAGCAGAAGGAAGACTGGAATCAGAGACAGGAAGAAGAAGATATCGACAGGCACGCGACGAAGGAGCTGTATTGCTGCTAACACTGACATCTCAAAAAGCCCTTTCTTCTCTTTCTTCTGCAACAAGTCAGAGGAATTTAAAAAAATAATATGCCAGGAGAATTAATAAATCAGACATAAAAGAATGTTATGCATAAATAAATGCAAATTCAAGTAACTCAAAAACATTCAGCTGGTTTTTCCTCGTGCTAAGTCGTCAGATGAATAATGTAGTGTTTAGTGGAAAAACCAAACGTCAACGCTGATTCGTCTCAATGTTAATCAAAGTACGCCTCGATAGAGTTGTATGTTTTTACAGTGCTGACCACATTTACTGGCATCCCTGGTTAAGACGTGTAGAAAAACTTGCATCTTTTATTGCTGTAGCAGATTTTCAGAGTAAAACCCAACATTAAATTAGATTTTTTTTTATTCGGTGCTGATCTGGTGATTTATTCATCCTTACTCTGATAAAATCTTCAGCCTAAGCACTCCATTTAAAATAAATAGAACAGAAAAATGTTTAATTTTACAGAAAGTTTCCCAGATCTTCCCCAAAATTCACAACTGGAAATGCAGGATGGTGAAAGAGGAAAAAAAAAGAGTAACTATTAGATGCTATAAACGTAGATTTTGCTAAACTCTACTGGAACTTCAGTTGGATGAGCAACTCTTGGGTGTGTTTTCTGTGAAATATAGACTAAAACGTGAAAAAGAACATCAGGTGTGATGTAGGACGTATAACGTCTTTACCAAAAAGACAAAAATGGATTTTTGAAATACCAGAAAAAGTTGAACATCTGGTCGAATCAACTGTGTGGGAATTTGCTACTGCAATATATGATTATTTTTTTTCCATGAATCTTTACAGGCGTGCCAACAAATGTTTCTGGCATGCCAACAAAAGCATAGAGGAAGGCATAGAGTTTAGTCTTACTGCATAAGGCTGCGTGGCGGCAAATCTCAGCCGACATAAACCGATCCATCTGTCTGACTCAAAAATAAAGATCACTTGAAACTAGATTTTAAAACAATGCTTCTCATGCACACACACATACACACACACTAGTTTGATTGTTTAACGTAATGAGGAATGAAGAGGGAATAAGTAGTGTACCACAGCGCCAGCGCCTTGATGGTCGATTCAAAGCAAGAAAACAAAAAAAAATAAAGATGGAGATGCAGGTTTTTATGAATCAAGCACCTGTTTAACTTGGGAGGGGGAGTAATGGAGGAAATTAAGAGGATCTATGAAAACGAATAAGAACCGGGTGTGAAGGGGAGGCGGGAGTGTGTGGCTGGTCTGGGATCAGTTGCTCTCCTGCTGCGGGTTGTACTCCGTCTCCGTTGAGATCTGAGTCAGCCTCTTGCTGGAGCCCCACAGCTTTCGTGTGATCTGGCTCGATCGCATCTGGGAAGAGTGGAGGAAGAGGAGGAGGGAGGAAGGAGGGAGTAAAGAGGAGACGGGGGAGGAAGGTGTGGAGTCAAAAGAAATAAAAGAAGGAGGGAGGGAAAGGGAAAAAAGGAGGGATGTGATTCATGATAGGAGCTTGATTGACTTGTGAGGTAATTAAAAAAACAATCAAGGCTTGATTCACTTCAGTGAGTCAATCTGGTCAAACAAAAATGAAGGAAAGTCAGAAGGTGCAATGATTGACATTTATGCGATTTTGGCACAAGATTATCCTTATTAGTTTTCTTCGTCTTATGGCTTTAGTTTGCAGGAGTTTCACAGCATATCTGTTAATGTCCAACCGGAGTCAAACACTAGAAAAACTGAATGAGATAAGAACGAAAAAAGTTGTTTTGATTTGATCCGTGTGGCTCAGACGTCAGTGTGTTTTCAGTGATTTCGCAACAGCGGGTGGCAACCGTCCCTGAGGAGGAGAGGCGAGTGTGTGGAGGAGTGAGCGGGAGTGTGTGTGTTTTATCTACAGCGATACCATGGGGCGGCGGTGGGAAATAAAATTTTAAAAAGAGCTGCAACATGCTAGGGTCTCTGGGGGCTGGACGTGGGGCTGAACACCAGCTGGTCCCGCTGGTGGAGCAGCCGCGTTGGCGAGCGAGCTCGCAGCGGCGCCAGCAGCGGCGAGGCCATGAGCGGCGAGCCCTCCAGGCTCTGAGCGATGTAGTTCCTCAGGGAGTTCTTTACCTCCGCCGGCTTGCCCACGCCTACGATGATCAGCTTGCCGTCGTCCAGGCCCACCAGGACGTGGCTCTGCTCCTTGGTGACGGAGACGCTGCGGACGGGAAGCCGCATGGCCATGGGCTCCGAGCAGAGAGACAGGCTGCCAGGGAGAAACGGCCCAGTTTAAAACCAACCAAATAACGCAAACTGAGAAAACATTTTCATTAATTTGGGTGAATAAAAATGTTAATTAATGAGGAAAACTAAAACTAATCAGAACAATATTGTGAGTTTATAAAACTAATTAAAACTTGATAAAATCAGAGACGTAATCGGCACCTAAAAATGTACTAAAGTATGAAAAACTAAAACTACTACTATATAAGCACAATACAAGCATTTCATATCAGTCAATACCAATAATTATTGATTAGGCTTTTGTTTTAAATATCTAAAATACATTATTGACTCCATGCTGCTGTTTCTTTATGTCTAAGCAGTTATGAGGCGAAACCTTAAACTGCTGCTGTGCCACTTACTCAACAGGCTGTTGCTAGGTAAAAACAGAATGAGTAAGTTGCTAAGTAACCACAGAATGAATGAGTTACTAGGTAACCAAAGAGCTGGCAAGTTGAAGCCACCAACCTTGCTAAGCTAACAGTGAGAGATTGAGCAGCTAAAACCTTTCATCTGCCTCCATCGTGCATTGAGATTCAGTAAATATTCTACATGTTGAATATTCTATTAGTTGTATATCTATTGATACTGATTATGCATCTATGGCAATAAATACGTATTGATTTATTATCCAGCCTTTAGTATAACTAATAAAAACTAAACCGAAACAAAAAAATATTTATTTAGTACTAATAAAAACTAATTACATTAGACAAATAGTCACAACAAAATAAAATTTAAATCACAATGACAAACCCAGAACTATTACAAACCTGGAAATGCCACCATAAATCATGATGCATCATTCTCCCTTTGCATTTATGACCTAATTTGCCACTTAAATTCAAACAAAGTTAAGTTTGCGGTTGGAGGAGTTTGAATACTTGAAATAGTAGTTAGAGACAGAGGTCTGACCAGAATCAAGCAGCTGTGTTGTTTACCTGTAGAGATCCCGGATGGACAGGTATCCCTGCTCGCTCCCGATGATCACATACTCCCCTGAAACACACATGTCCGTCACCTGCTCCTTCAGCCGCTCGCTGCAGAGGTGCTTCCCGTTCACGGAGTAAAGATGTAGCGTGTTTTTATCCTGGAGAACAAGCAGCAAACACACATTGTAGCTCAGATTCATGCAGCTCCATCACTGAGCTCTACACATGTAAAAACATGGATTTACTTTGAGTGTGGCTTTGCCCTCCAGGCAGGTGTGGACCAGCAGGTGACCCTCCCAGGACACGGCCAGGTGGAGGATGGACAGCGGCAGGGAGCTGTCGCACGGCGGCCGCAGGCAGCGCATGTACTGACCTCGACGCACGGTGTGGATGATCACCGTACCGTCCTGCAGGAAGAGGAACTGAGGTAACCTGAGGTAAGATGGAAGCATCATGCTTCTCCAGATATAAGAAATATCTGTAGGAGCTGGGAATCCCAAATAATTTAGAATTTCTGTAAATATGTGGGAGGAAAACATGACAAGAAACATGATAATACTGTGTTAGGGGATCAAATCCTTATTTTGCATAAAAACCCAGAAACTTGCTAAGCCCGCTGGTTGGGTGCTGGGGCAGTCATTCATCCAGCGGCCCTTCGTGTTTTTGAGTTAAAATTTGTTAAAGTTGGCAGGACATTTGAAAATATCATTTGATAATTATGCGTTATTGAAAGATTGGAAGATTAACACCTGGACACCAACTATAAAGTCTTAAAAAACACAAACATTTAAAAAAGACTTAAATAAATATCAAAGCTGAGCCTGGTGAGGGCACATGTAAAGCCTGGTGACCCGTCAGGCTTATAATACACTGGGGGAAACCCTGAGGTTTTGCTCAAGTTCCACTGAAAAATTGAACATTGTTAAAAATGTGGACTTTTTCCAGACTGCCAACTATTGTACTTCTTAATGTGGTTTTTAAACTTTTAGCCTTAAAATAATTAAACCTAGCTTTCTTGGTTAGATACTGAATTGGGATCTGTTCACACCACTAGATGGCATCATCAGAAAACTTACTCTGGATCCAGAAACAGCCATATCCAGCTCAGTGCTGATGGCCACGCTCACCACCTCGTCTGTGTGTCCGTACAGAACCTGGATGGGTTTGGACGACAGACCCACAGGAGCTCCACCCTTTAACAAACACAACACACTCACTTTTATCACATGAAACACATGTTGCTTTTTTATTTCTGTGTCTCGTTAAAAACCCAACCTGCTGCATAACCTGCCACACCATGCAGGTAGTGTCTCTGGAGCCAGAGATCAGGTGGATGCCACAGTGGTCTGTTGATAAGCAGGTCACAACATCTGAAGGGTAAACACAATAAAACCAAACATTAAAGTGGAAATTCAAGGATAATAAACAAATGCTGATCATTTTAGGCTTTTTTTTTTACCCATGTGTCGAATGTGCTGTCCCACTGTCTTGCCCTTGACCAGCGAAGTGACCCTAATGCTGTTGTCCCAGTGTCCGCCACTGAAGAGCAGCTTCCCGTCGTGGGAGACGACAAACAGGCCTGCTGCGAGGTCAACGCCGGGGGCAAACGGTCCTGACAGGAAGCGCTGGGTTCTAGAGGAAAATTTAAAAAAAAAACAAGAAAAAACAACTTGGCATGATTTCTATATGAATTTTCATAGGAACCATTCATTATGTTTTTAGCAGTTCTTTAATAATCCAAGTTTGTTTGGATCCCAGTTACATTTACATATTCATATATGAATAAACACAGCAGGAAAGTTTTGATCAGAAACAAATAATCAGTTAAAGCAAGACAAAAAGAAAGGAAGAAAGGTTTAATATGTAATAGAGTCCCTCAGTTAGCAGTTAAAATCCAAATCACAGCTGTATGTGCAATTGGTGCAGGATTCTCACTTGGTGTTGGACACTGTCGGGTCCTTAATGAAGGTGAAATAGTTGGAGATGTTCTTATTGTAAGGCAGCCACCCATGGGTCCCCAGCAGGCAGTTCTGGCTCACAGTCACCTGAAGGCACCAGAAAGAAAACAAAAACATTCAGGCTTCATGAACTTTTCCACATTTGGTGGATTTTATGTGACCTTTTGAAGTGTCTGGGCTCACCATTGTGTCAGGGCTTCCCTGGGTGATGAACGAATGGGACTGATTCTTTGGCACAATGGCTTTGACCAGCGGCACGTTGTCGCTGATGCCCTGCAGCGTGTGGGCGGGATGTTCACGCACAAGAACACGATGGAATCATTTTGATTACCTGAAGGGATTGGAAATACCTCAACAAAGAAGGACTTGAGGTTGCTGAGGTGTTCGAACATGTTGAGAGGACTAGAGTCCTGCTGAGATCTTCTCTTCTCCACTTCCTCCTGAGACAGGCGAACCGGATGAGGCTCCTACAGCCAAAGCAATATGTCAAGGTCCCTTTACTTTAAATATTTTGGAGATATTGTGCATCAGAGAGGGGTCATCACCTTAAGTAACTGGCAGGGGGTCTGACCAAAGTTGCTGATCATGCCTTCAACAGCTTTTCGCTCTTTGTCATCTGTGATTGCATCCAAGTCCACAGCTCCTGCAAACACAGGAGGCTTAAAATAAATACAGGTGATGACAAACGGATGGATGGATTGGCAAACACCTAAATAAAATGCAAGATTTTCCAGGAAAAGTAAGAATCTTGGATTAATGCCGGCTCCGCCCCCATGAGGAAGCAGAGCAAACCTCCGACACACAGTGTTGTTCATAGTGGAAATCAATGTGTTACCCGAGACATTTTCTGAGTTATTTCTGCCTCACCAGTGGACACTGTGGCAAAGACATTTCTCCAAGGAGTCCTACATCAGATCTGTATGGTTATATGTGGGAAACCACTAAGAAGTCAACATTAAAGCCATTCTTCCTTTTGCTGTCAGAGGAAGAATGATGAAAGTCATAAAGTCTCAATGGATGTGAGAGTGAAAGCTGTGTCTGATGACTAGTAAAACGGATTAAATTATACCGGCCTGCGAAAATCTGACTTCAGGAAAATTCTTAAAAATAAACATTATCATAAAAAGTTGCTTAACTTTTTATGATAAAAAAAGTTATTATGTTTGTAAATTCCAATTTAACATTGGAATTTACAAACATAAAACCAAGCATAACTACCTTTTCTTATGAATCCTTGATGTAACTATCAATAAGTGTCATTATGACAAAAAAAAATGGGATGTTTACTACCAGTTACCTTCATGCAGACAAACATGTGGTAGTTGATCACAGTTTCATTCATGGACATGAAGTTGGCCATAGGTCATTATCCGTTTCTGGCATTATTCCAGTCTTCGTTTGGTTTTGGTAATGTAATAAATTGCATTCCACCCTATAAACGCTCTTTTCCTCTCTGATAGTTTTGGACCATGATTTTGTTAGCAAACCTGGCAATGTTGTTGGAGGTTCAGTTCCAAGAAATAAGGGGCATGTGCTTAGGAACAAATAGCGACTGGTGATTGGTCAGTTGCTGGCAAACCCCCTAGAATGACTGACAGGTGACGTTATGTCCATTACTAGAGGAGCTGCAGTGCGTTACCTTCGTAGGTGCAGTAGTAAAAGACGTTGAGGGCCTCCACAGCTGCTGGGCCCCTCTGTTTGTAACCAAAGATCAAATCGATCCACTCGTGGAGGTGGGCTGAGACGTACTCCGACTCCTGATAACGCAAACACACACATGAGCTGCTGTTTGGAGTTACACCACAACAGCAGGAGTCCAACTGGGCCTCACCAGAGCTTTGCGGTGCTTGTAGATGAAGTCCTCAGGGGATTTGGCCCATTTAGGGAGAACAACGTTGTGTACCCTATCCTTAGAGATCTGCAGGCGGCCTAGATCGAAATCTGGTCAGATAAAAATACGGAGGGTTAATGAAGAATATAAAGGTTTAGGTGTTATAAAAAAACTCACCAACTCACCATTTTGGTTCTCCAGAAATTCGGGGAAGTAGAAGAACTCTGGGATGAGCTCCTTGACATCGTTGGGGTTGTCCATGAGGGTTTGCCACGTGGCTGGGATGGAGTGGAACTGGCGGTCGGCGCAGTCAAACCTGAGACGAGTCAACATGTGTGAGCTAAACCGATGGCAAGAAATAAAGTGAGAGGATGGCGGAGACATCAGCCATCCTCACCGTCCACTCTGCAGCTGGATGTGCAGCGAGGTGAAGGGCTCCACTCGGATCATGTAGTGCATCACTCCGGCAGCGTTAGAGTAGTGGGTACCATAATGGAAACGGTCTATGGTGCCAGTTGGGTCCTCAAAACTTTCATACCTAAAGGTACACAATGAGAGGTTGACTTTCATAGAGCTGGTTCAAAGGTTTTAAGGAGGATACCTCAGGAGGAAAATGATGAGTACTTCTCTCTGACTGCTTTAGCATTGCGTTCGTTCTGCACCGCCACCGGCTTCGATAGATCCCTGAACACCTGCGGGTCAGAGAGGTCCAGCTCCTCTGAGCTGTAGTCGGTTAGGATCCAGGGAAACTGAACAAACACACAACGTCCCTTCAGAAACTCGTACATCGATTTCACCATGAGAAACCAAGTTCTGAACGTACCACTGGGTACTGCGAGAGGTCGTTGTACGTTCTGCCTGCAATAGTGTTGAGCTGCATTAAGTAGTCGAAGTTGGAAATCTCTCGGTTCACCCATTTCTGAAACAAGATCAAAAATGTGCACTTAGAAACAGAAAATTAATTGTGCAAAGTGTTTCATGTGATTCTAACAGAATTAGGCCTTAATGGTAAAGCTGCACAAATATATCGTAAACAGATTTTTTTTTTTAATCTATAAACATTAAGGTAGGCCAGGCATTTCCAACCAACTGATATTGCACAAAGCTTTTGCAGGTTTCATCAACTCAAATTTAAGTTTTTTAAGACCCTTTTGAATTAAATTTAAGACCTGTATCATGACAGAAATGTAAGAAATTTGTCCAGCCAACTGTCAAATTAAATTGGATAGGCGCAAAAAAGCTAGCTAGATAGTTAGCATGGGTATGTTAGCAGCCAGTTTGTGGTGGCATTAACCGATTTGAGTCACAGAACAAAATGAAAATGTCTGAGTGTGACTCAAACTTTTGCCTGACAGAAAATTGAGGGAAAAAAATGCATAAAACACACAAGATTTGATTTGTCAAGATAAAATTTAATACTTATGATTAACGTATTAAATTTACTTTAACACATTATAAGGTTTTTAAGGATCCACAGACAACCTGATGGTATCATCAAGTTATTTTGCAGCGTGAAACTGAATTTCAATGTATCTTAATTTGGTTTAATCCTATAATATATGTTTATATTGTAGCACTGAAGTGAAATCAGGTATGTTTCCACCTGTGTGAGTCCAGAGGCCTTCAGGAGCTCCTGAGGTGATCGGGTCCCATAAAGGCTGAGCGATCGCAGCAGCAGCATGCGGCTGTACACTTTGTTCCTCACCTGTAATAATAATAATAAAAAAAACATTTAACAACGTCAATTATTTTTCTAGTTTAAAAAGATAAAGAAGGACTTATACACTGCTACTGAATTGAATCACCTCTTTTTTAAAGTTCAGGAAATAATTGGTTTGGTCAATGAGGAAGATTTCAAGAGCTGAGCGACGCAGGTTGTATCTTCGGAGGTGGACCTCCCGGATCTGTGAAAGCGGCCATTTAAAGTCGTAGCCCACTCCTGTGAAGAAACAGACGATTAAATCAAGAAGTTAACTTAGTGTTTCCACAGGTTAAGTCTTCTCCTCACCCTCCTCCTTCTCCTGGCTGCTGTCATAGAAGTAGATGTGCTGAGTGGTGAGCTCCAGGCGGCCTGGGACGACGTCCACCACCGTCACCAGCTCACAGTCCTCCCACAACACCATTTTCTCCTTCTGACCTACCTCCTCTGCTTCGGCCCTACAGGATGCAGCAGAACAAAACACATTGAACACCGAATCTCAATTTCTATTATTCATAAAGGTGTTTGGTTATTTATCTGACTGGTTGCTAGCGGAAGCAGGGTCGTCCTCCGGCAGATCCAAGATGTCGTCCTCCAAGTCGCTGACTTTAACTTGCTTCACAGCTTCCAGCAGCAGAGACTCTGGATTCACACGCTGCTGATGGACGCCTGAGTGGGTCAGAGAGAGAAGACGGGATAAAACCTGACTGGACTGACACAGGAAATGTCACAATAACGAGGACACGCTTTTCTTACCCAGGTTGTCTCTCAGAGCGCTGGCCTCTCGGTGAGGGTCAAAGTTGTAATTGCGAACCAGCTTCAGCCTCATTCTGGAGAAGTTCTCAGCGCTGGACACTCTCCAGTGCATCTCGTCTTGTAGTCTGTTGGAAACGGTTCAGAAATGAGGAATAGCTAGAAGCTTCACAATCGCATAAATGTGACTATGTGTGGATTTAAAAAAGCTTCTCCAGATTCCAGTTCATTCAAGCAGAAGACTTTCAGCTTTTTGATTTTCAGAAAATGAAAGGAGGAAAAGTGCAGAGAACATCAGGGTTAGTGTACCTGTCAGCCCAAGGACCCCTTTCACACACCAAGCCCCGCCGCGCTGCCTTCCACTGCCTGAGGGTGGCGTTGTTTTGGCTGTGTTGCTGCTTCAGCATGTTGTTGTATCGCAGGTTTTCTTGCCGGCTGCGGCGCGAAAACGGCTCCACAAATTGTTCCTAAGGACAGACAGGACATCGGTGAGTTTCTTGGCGTTTCTCGCCTCGTTTTCATCGTGTCGTCTGTACGGTCGGCTCACCTGGAAGCGGATCTTGCTCTCTCCTCTCTCCCTCTCCCTCTTGTGCAAGCTGACCATGAAGGCCTCATAGCACTCCTTCCAGTACAGAGCCATGGTCTCATGACCCTGACTGAACATCTCAATTTCATACTGCTTCATGTACGGAATGATCTGCAGTCGGAAAAAAACAAAAGATGGTTTTTATTTTTGCATCACGAATCATGAGAAATTAATTCGTTAGCAGCAGAGAATCTGAGCTTCGTACGTATTTGTCGAGGTAGACGCGCCACTCGGGCGAGTTGCAGTACAGCTTGAAGTCCTCGAAGAAAGACGGGCTGCCGTTGGTGTCGGGCAGCTGAGGCAGGTGCAGCTCCATGTAGAGGAGGCGGTGGACTTTGGAGAGCAGCGTCCGCAGAACAGGAACCAGGAAGGAGTAGGTCTCCTCGGTTTGCTCCTGGACGGTTCGCCGCAGGATTCCCTCCAGCTTCCCCAGCAGGTAGCAGGCCTCATCCTGACTCGACACTTCTTTAGTTTGCAGGATGCCGTTCAGTTTGGCCGAGGCCAACGCACACACCTGAGAAAGATTGAGGCCATTATTCATTTGACTTAATTCATTTGAAGTTTAACATAAACATGTCACATGTTGACATAAGCAAAATATTTGAAGAGAATTGATTTGAAAGGCTGACGTCTAAATAATGACACTTTTAAAGGGAAGTTGCATTAAATCTGATTTACTTCCTGGCAAAAGTTAAAAACATTTATGATTGTATTTTCTATCCCTTCTCTCAACCATCCATAGCTACATTGGATTTAAGTTTCTAAATATGAAGAAAAATTCACCTCTGTGTCTTCCTGAGCCATGAAGCCCAGTAGGAGTCTCAGTCCCACTTGTGAGAGCTGGAACCACTGGGTCCCAGCAGAGTACCACACCATGAGGCAGTCCATTAGTGTCAAAGCTTCTTCTAGGACCTTATCGGTCCACAGCGCCGGGTTGACCAACCCCTCCGCCTGGAGGAAGTCCTGCACGATGTGAAGCAGGCGAACCGCGTTCTCAGTGTGCTGCGGTAGCGAAGCAGCCGAGGCTTCCCGGTTATCAGTCACCGCCCACTCCAACATGCGCTCCAACAGACTAGAAAACAACGAAGCAACAGTTAATGATTTATCCTACAAATAAATACTCGGTATGATTCCATGGACCGGACGCTGACCTGAGCTTGAGCTGGTCGACAGGAAGCAGCAGCTCGTTGGCAGTCCCCAGTTTGGTGAGAGCCGAGAAGACCTGGCCGCGCTCCAGCCACGCCGAGTCGTCCGAGCCCTCGACTCCTCGCCACATCACACACAGGACAATCCCCAGCAGCATGCTGCACAGCTCCTCCTCCGCCCTCTAGAGGGCGACAAGAGACAGACATTTCCTCACTGCTTCCTCACTTCTTTATGCTGCAGTTAAACCAGGAAACAACGTTAAAAGCTGTGAATTTTTTTTTAAAAAGATCCTGCAGGTTTTCTACTGGACTAACCACTAGGATTGACTTGGATGGATTGAGATCAAATTAAAAAAAAATAAATAAATCTGCAAAGCTTAAAATATGAATATCTGATCTCACCTCAACATTGTTGAAGGATTCCCCCAGTGAGATATTGTCACTAAAGAGGAATCCGTCTTCAGTAAAGGAAGATGTTGGATCTTTATCCCCAGAGCTCCCAGGGAGAGGTTTTGTAGTTTCCAGGGGCGACGGCGTACTGGGCATGCTCCCCGGCGTTTGGTTGCCGCTCTCTGCGCCCTCAAAGGCCTGAAGGTACGACAGATCCAACGTCAAGACCCCCGATTTACCCAGCACCCACGGCTTGACCGGCAGCTGCGGCTCGGTGGAGGCAGAGGAAGACGGAGTGTCCAGCAGCGAGAGTACGTCTCCGTTGTCCAGGCTGTCCACGGAGCGGGCGTCTCCCACACTGAGCCGGTCATCCTCCAAGCGGTCCAGGCGGCCGCTGCTGCCCGTTCGCGGCCTCCTTTCCAGCGGCAGCTCCAGGCGGTTATTGCTGCTGCCGCCGTTACGGTTTAAGTCTAAACTGCAGGTGCTGGCTGTATCCGAGCTGCGCAAGGTGAGGGAACCCTCGCCTCGCAAGTACAGGCGCATGAGAGTGTCCTGCCAACACTGCTGCTTGGAGATCTGATGGGCGGCGTCTTGTTGGGACTGAAGCAGCTGGTACACCTGAAGGCAGGAGGTAAGGGGTTAAACTTTAAGCGTAGCCACTCTTAAACTGATGAGCTCAGCAGTTCCACCAGGTGTCTGCTAATTAAAGCTGGCTAGTCTGAAGGAGCTGAGTGGGAGTGGAGCTGTGTCTCAAAGGCGGGGCTAGGTCCACACAGGTGTTTTGCACAGTTGAATGGTTGCAATAGAGATGAAAGGATTTCTCAAACATGTATAAAAGAATTAAGGTAACACTTCAACAATGCTTTTGATGTGAAAATAAAATCATAACATGATGTAAATCTCAAAAATCTGATTTCAAAGCGGTGCATATTCATCACGTCATCAACAAACTGCGTTAGCTGCATTTCTTACCCTCTTACAGACAATCAGGCGCACGCTTGGTCCGGCCCGGTGTGTGAGCTGCACCAGAGCCATCAGGTCCTTGTAGTTCACAACTTGATCTGCAGAGTTGAACATTTGAGTAAATTTAATTTGAGTACATTTGTTGATTCACCATCTTTAAATAAACTGAAGTAAAAGTGGACGCTGACCTGTATGGAGGATCTGGTTGAGGAGGCAGCGGATCAGGGTGGGAGTGATGTGAAGCTCAGAGAAGACGAGCGACAGCCCCGTGTAGCCGGCTTCCCTCAGGCGCAGCCGCTGCTTGTTCCTCTCATAAACCCGGTCGCAGCGCAGCATCCGCTCAAACAGCTGCGCAGACGACACGACAAACTCATAGCATCTCTTAAAAGTGGCTCCCTCCTTCCTGGATGGAGTCCTCTCACCTTGAAGACGAGCTCCCTCAGCCGGTCTGAGTGCTTGTTGTTAAGCAGAAGCGTGTAGCAGGAATCTGCTGCTGCCGGCTCAAAGAGGAGCAGGAAGAGCTGGTCTTTGGCCGGGCTGCTCTGCAGGAGGCTGAGCAGCATCTCCAGAAGGCTGCACAGCTGCAAACACAACCAAACCAGGAATGACCAAACCTGTCGCAATAAATCTATCAATAAATGGTGGTTTTTCTAGTTTTTTGACTTGTCCAAGCCTAATGATCAATATTTTTTGAAGGGCAATTTTGTTTACAGAGACGTTAAAATCCATTAAATTTATGGTTTTTGGTTGTTTTGAATGTTTCAAATTTCCAATATTTATTCTTTCTTGGTCTTTGGGAGAATGATCTTGCATTATTATTATTCCTTTATATTACTTCAAAATGTTTTTTTATCGCAGTAATTCCTCATTGAGCAAATTTTGCAATCGTGACAGGCCTAGTAACGATTTTAGGTATAATATATGAATGAACAGAGTTTCAGTTTAAGACTATCTGAATAAACTCACTTGGTCTTCATCCCCAATGGCAGCAATGTATCCCAGAATGCTGTGCATCTCGTCCTGTGACATCCCCTTGCTGATGTAATACTTGACGAGGCCACAGAGAGACGCTCTGATGGTCCGAACGTCATCGTCGCTCAGGTCGTTCTCCTTGTTGCCGTTCTTCCTAAAGCGCGGCGCAGATGACAATCAGCTTTTCCATACTGAAATAGAAACGTCTAAACTTCTGCAACGTACCCGTAATACAGCCGCATGGTGTCCAGCAGAAACTGGACTCCATATTTCTTCCTGAACTGCTTCCTGTCGTCCTTGATGACGGTGGACATGTACTGGATGTGACCTTGGGGGAAAACTGGGAAAAGTTAAATCGGGAACTCTCCTCCCTCTTCCTGGAGCAGGTAAACCATCCAGGCCTCACCGATGCGCAGAGGGAAATCTCCTTTGTTCCAGATGTTGAAGTTGAACAGCAGATGTGAGTGGATCTGCTGCAGCAGAGCCTGGTTCTTCTCATAGGTCACCTGCTCAATCAGCAGCTGCACAGCGACCAGCACACTGACGTCCACGTGACCCACTGGAAGCTGCAACCAAACACAACAACATCCGGGCTATTAGCTTAAATCTACACACTTCCTGATTGGCACAAAACGAGCCATTTAAGACACAAGGTACCAAACTAGGGCTTTATAAGGCAATGTGAAACCCAAGAAACAAGATAAAGAGCAAGCAGGAGAAGGAAAACACACCAGTGTTTTATTTGGATCGTTACCAGTCACTGGGTGTGGCCAACTCTACTGAGAACAACGTCCACCACATCTGAGACACTTTCATTTTTATCTGCGTCTCTGTGGAGGCTTTTATTTTCCCATAGTAGCCATACTTATAGAGACATGTCTCTATCGCTGAACAAACAAACAGAGCGGCAATTATACCAGACAAAGGATAGAAAAGGATCAGGCAGAAAAAAAGAGAGGTGAGGACAAAAAGTGTGAATTCCTGTAAATTCAGGGCACAAAAAGGATTTTATCACTTAATTCAAAGTACTCAAACTTAAACTAACACATTCTGAAATGGAAGAAAAGCACAAAAAGTTTCTTTTTTGAGTTAAGTAATGACGTTAATGGCTGTTACTTAAATACAGTTCAAATTATATTAGCCAATCATGTGTTTGGACGCATCTCTGTCCAAAATGGAGCCAAAAATGTTGCCAACAACTTGATTTACTCTATGTTTAATAGAAAGTACACCTGACCCAGTTCTTCAGGATCAGTACTAATGTTTCCTTCCAAGCTGGGTACCACCAACATTTTAGACATCGACTCTGCATAATCTGCTTTTCTAACTCACAGAAAGTGGCTCTTATTCACATGAATAACTACTAAATTTTAATCAAATGTGAAATACGTGGACTGAACTTCACTGTATGTAACTGCATCTGACAGTAGGGATTTTAGTGGTAATTTGAACTGAATTAAATTCTGTATTTGCTGCAAATTGGTGCTAAATAAACTGAAATAACATCAAACTGTAAAAAAGAGCGTATTTGTGTGAATCAGTTCCTATGCAGGGACCTTTTGCAGCAGGACTCCCAGCGTTCCCACGCCGTGCGAGTGAAGCAGGTTCTCCTGGTTGATCGGGTGTCTCTGCAGAAAGTTCTTCAGCACCAAGAGGAAAGTGGCCACCAGGTTCTTCTCCAGACGCGCCTCTGTGATGGAGAAGAAATGAGATTTCTGTCAACACATCGCAACGCGCCGTCTTCGCTGCATAGACTTGTCAGAACCGACCTGAGGCTCTGTTGGACGGAAGAATGACCCAGTCCCCGTCAGCTGGGGTGCTCACATCTGGCGTGATAAAGTCTGATGCAGCTGCAGGATCAGCGCTCTGCTGGTCAGGGGTCATGGAGGTCAGCTGCTCCAGCACCGGGAAAAGCACAGGCAGTCCACCGACACAGTTTATCATATCCTGTCCCAAATAAAAGAAACAAATTTAAAAAGCAGAGACTTTAGCAAACCTTTTAAAAATGAACTCTGTTAGGATAAAAATGCGTCGCTCTGACCTTTATGTCCCAGTTGACCACTTTGTTCCCGGTCAGACGTCCGTGCAGCGCGTTGGGAGAAAGGTCCAGACAGATGGGATTTCTACAGGCCTGTCGACAGGAAAGAGAACAACTAGTTCATATGTGGCACTTTGTTTAATCTGCATTATCATTTTAATGAACTCATGTAATCCCAGGATTTAAAGATCTGAGAGGGAAAGAGGTTCGATCACCTTGGGTGAATAATGCAGCAGCAGTTTGGCTGAAATGTCACCGAGTTCTGATTCCTGGGCTTTAAATGGAGAGACGCAGTTAGGACCTGGAAGAATCAAAGAAAAAGAAACAAAAATCCTCTCTCATCTTTGTTTGCAGGTGTTGTCATCAGTTTTATTTTCCACTTTACAATCCGTAGAGTTTTTCTCCGCAAGACTGTCCAGATCGAGCTTTATAGAGTTTATTTCATCATTTAAATACTATAATTCACCATCAATTTATTGGAAATATTCCTGCAGTGAGCTTTACATAGGAATGAAGGAAAAAAAGAGAAGATGGGAAGGAAGGAAGAAATCAATGAATGAAAGAATTAACAAAGGCAGAAGAAACAAGGGAAACAAACAAGAAACTGAGGAAGAAAAAAGGAAAAAAAACAAAGAAAGAAGTAGGGAAGGAAAGAAGAAGAGGAGGAAGGATGGAAAGGAGGGAAATAAAGAAGGAAGGAATCAATGAACAAAAGATGAAGACAGAAGGATAAAGGGAACAACACAAGAAACTGAGAAAGGAAGAAAATGGAAGGAAATGAACAGTAGTGTACGAGAAAAAGAAAGGAAGAACCGACACAAGAAGGAAGGAAGCAGCTAATATTTTGGCAATGAGAGAGGGAAGAAAGCCTGAAGCTAAACGCATCACTTCCTGCCTACCAGCGCTGCAGAGGGCCTTGATGTGCGCAGGCTGCAGCGGCTCGTGAAACACCATGACGCTGCCCAGCTGGCCCTGCAGCGACGTGGGGCTGCCCCACTCGCTGTCTTGCGTCCCGGCCGAGATCAGCTTGGTGACCGACTCGGACTTCCCGCCCAGCAGCCCGCCCCACGCCTGCGGCGACAGGATGCCGCTCAACGAGGAGCGAGCGGTGGGCGTGGCGGCGGGGGAGAAGGGCGGGTCGGGGATCTGCGAGGGAGGCGGGGTGGTGGTGCGTTGGCCGGCGGAGCCGATGCAGCAGGAGATGAACGGCTGCAGACAAAAAAAATAACAAACATTTAAAACAGAATCATATTCACAAACTTTAAAATGTGCGGTTTTAGTTTAGTTTGCACATTAAAATGCAGATTAGGAAAAAAAATGATAAAAAGTCAAATGGGCTTATACAAAGAGAGAAGAAAACATAATACAATCCTTCATAAGTTGATTATAAATTTATGAAAAGCATGCTGAACATAGTTTAGATCTCACCTCTGTCATGATGGGGTATTTGAGGGGGGCGGACAGTTTCTGCTGCCCGTCTACGTAAATGTAGACGAGGCTCTGTCCAAACGGCCTCTTCCCGGGTACGTGCACCACCCCGATGCTGTGCTGCAAAACACAAATCACAGCACCTTTGATTCAGTGGGATACTGCTGCTCCACTGTTAGGACGCCAAGTAAAAGTTTCAGCCGCCGTACCCAGAGCGAGTCGCAGAAGCAGTAATCCGGCAGCATCACTGTGACATACTCCTTCTTTGTGCACACAGCTGCCACCAGAACCCCCGCTGAGCTGATGAACGCCTCGAAGCCCGTTCCTCCAGGGGTGAAAAAGCTGAGAAAAAAATGTAGCAATACGATGAAAATGGCAAAATTGGGGAATAGTAGGTCCATTCTTCAAAGAGTTATTGAAGGTGGCGATGGCTGTTGGCAGGAAAAGTTTTCTCAAATGTTTCCCTTACCTGTAGAGCTGCTTCCGTTTGTCTTTGCTGAGCGGACCCAGTTGGTCCTGGTCCAGAGACAACCAGGCGTGGAAGCTGAAGGCGGACCCGGGCCAGCGCTGCACCGTGGGAACAACAATCCCCGCCATGCTGGGGGACAGGTCAAAGTACTGCATGGCGTTCTCCAGTCCCTGCTTGCGGACCATGGTGAGCAGCGCCCTCAGGGTCGGGGCGACGTACGGATGAGCTTGGCTGGACTCTGCGGTTCTGAGGAGGCGGATGAGTCCCAGCAGCTCCCTGCCGCTCAGAGACTGGGAGCCCAGCGAGCCCAGCAAGCCGAACAGGCTTTCTGCGCAGGCTCTGTGCAGACGCCCGTGGTGCTCCAGAGCCGCCAAGGCTCTCACCACCATGGCGGCGTTGACGCAAGTGGCGCGCGTCTGGCGGTTGAGGCAGCAGAGGCGGCGCAGCCAGTCGGCCGTGAAGAGCTGCAGTTCGGGCGAGTCCAGCTCCGGGAGCCACTGGACCAGCAGCAGCAGCGGCTCCACGTTGCTGATCCCCAGTAGCCCCACTGAGGTGTGCTCCCCCTCCACCGACTGGACGGCGAGCAGAGACGGACAGAGTTCAGAGGAGAAACGAGGTCCAGTCAAAGTAAATACACAAACTCACCATGTTCATCAGCTCCTTGAGCAGCAGTCGAGACGGCTGGCCGAGCGAGATCAGAACTTCGTACAGGTGATTGTAGCCGATCCTTTCCTTGAAAACCTCCTGGAAACGCAACAGAGCAACCGCTGATGAGTCAACCCAATGATGAGGTCTGATTTGTAAATGATGTCTCATTACAGCACCCTTCATATTTATCTGCACCCCAGGTTAAAGGTGCATTCACACCTAACACGTATTGAGCGTCATCTGGATTACATTCAAAGACTATGTGGAGCTGAGGGTCATTGCAGCACGTTTCTATCATCTAACGCAGCGTGACTTGAAGTGTTTGATGTGTCTGATGCTCCACATAGACTTTGAATATAAACCAGACGCTCAAAACACGTTTGGTGTAAACGCACTAAAAGTGCACACATGTCAGAGTCAGACACGTTTTTGATGCACGTTACGGGTTTGGTATGAACAAACCATCACTGTGACTAAGACTGCCTTTGTTGAAAATATCCAGTATCAGCTAAAAATAATGCCAACAGCATCACATTGGCTCCAGTCAGTAAGTTAAGTTTAGCATTTATAACAAGATTAGCTAAAATGCTAATGTTAGCTTGAGAGCTACTGCTAGGATGGCAATGTTTTGTTCTCCATGGCGCCAAATAAAAGTATATTAGCGTGTTGGAATAATCTCATGATCTTGGCAGCATTGATGCAAGAAGTGTGGTTGTCCTATTTACAATCCCAAAAATAAAAGTGTCCTTAGAAGCTAAAAATAAACACTCAAGTATTTTGACTATAAATCAAAACCTTAATTTAAGTACATTTGTGCAATGAGGAAAATTCCCATGTATTGTTTTTAATGAGCACCGAGTGCTCTGAACACATTTATTGCTGCTCAAATTAGATCATCTCTGTGATTTTTCTACATAATTTAGCTCTTTGGACTGAGATGGCCATTATAGAAGGTTGATTTTATGTCTGCTAAACCAGTTCTGTCATGATTTAGACATGTGTTTTAGATTATTATCCTCTTGGAAGAGCCAACCACCACTTTGCTGGCAGAGCCCAACAGACGTCTATTTACTTTTATTTCATTTCTGTGTTGGGATTTTCAAAGCTTTGCACTCTAACAAGTTCCCAGAAGATTTGGAAGAGAAATAATCCCAACAACATAACAGATCCTTCACCGTATCCATGTTCTAACTCTGGATTGAGCAAATAAATCCTCAACCTAATGTTTGGAGGTGGAGCATTTGCACTGTTTAAAAACTAAGGTGGAAACTTTCAATGTTGTCTCACAAAAACACATTTTTAAAAACAAAATAACCTCTTTGCTCTCCGTTTTAAACTGTTTAAATGGCAAGAAAAGTAAAAACACTGCAGAAATAAAAAAAAGACATCCTAATCCTATTAAATTATGATATTTCAGAGCAGTAAGAGCAATCATCAGTTTTCCTTTAAGTCTGAAGATTAAATGCTTAAACGTTTGCTTTTTTTGTGCGTCTATATACAATGTAGTATGTCTAATTAAAATACTGGAAATTGCCAATAGAAAATCTAAATATATTTGAATTACTGTGGAAAAATAAACAGCTCCCCACAACATTTTGTGAATCAAAAAATGTGATGTGATTTTTTTCAATTTGTGATTCAAATCACAAAATGATTTTGATCACATGATCACTTTTGGAGACCAATAAACTTTTGTGTAAATGGTATGCTCTCTTGTCTTTTTGCTTTTGAAGAGTGGCTAAAACAAACAGATCTGTCTCATCATATTTCTACCCCAAAGACACAGGAAGTAATTAATTAGCAATTAAAAGTTTCTACTAGACACCTTATAAACTTAAAAGTAAAACTGCAATATATCCAGTGATATTTATTTGAATGGTGAAGAGATTTGGCTGCATCATGCTGTGGGCTGGCGATAATAACGGAAAGCACTGTATGTCCTCACAGTGAGACAGACCTTAGCAGCTGGGGATTTATGCATAACCGTTGTCAGGGCTTTGATGGTAGCTACTGCTAACGAGTCCAGGCGTCCCTGAATCACCTAAAAACAAGCAAACATTTCAGTCACTCACTCCAACTTCTTCCCATAAAAAGATAAAATAGTGATGTCATATTATTCTTTATTACAAACAGATGTTATGAATGAACAAGCATGCAGAGAATTAAAACAATCCACTGATTGAGGCCCTGACATAAGATAAGATATGTAGCAATGCCTTTGTGTTTGATTCAGCCGATGTGAGAGGAGTGAGTAAAATCATCAATAAATGGATTTTAGCCGCCATTGATTGCTGCAGTAGGAGCTGGCATCAAAACCCCTACTGCAGATAAGGGATGTCTTTCTGCTCCAGACAAAAAAAAGAATAGAGGTGTGACTGGAGCAGGAAGCTAACGCCAACCACAAAAAAGAAAGAAGAAGTACCTCCCCAACAACATGTACACACTCAGCATGCAGCCCACAGAACCAAGCAGGACGCAAACACAGCCCTCATCCAGCTCGTGTTTATCAAACAGAGAAAGAGTTGGACCAGCTGGACGGGGAGTCGTCATCAAACCACTGGATTTTGCACACAAGCCCATTGTGACAGAACTCCAGGTGAACCCAAGACAATGTGAAAGGGAGGAGGGGGAGCAAACTGAAAAATGGTGAGGAAGGCAAACAAGTCACTCCACAGCAAGAAACCACATCTGCATCGTTTTGGTTCTCTTCTCACAACAACAATGTTTAAACCTGAATTTCTGCTTCTGACACTGGATACCAGCAAACACCTGATGTTTTACACCTGGCGAGTCACATCGGAGTACGTCTCTCTGAAGGCTTTGACATGTAGATAAACCGAGTCTTACTAAGTAGCTTTGGTTTAGTTTATTCTTGAAATAACATGAAACAAACTTACAAGTAACTTTTCAGCTTGTTTTAAGTAAATAATTCCATAATATTGATGTTGGAATTATTGCAGTTCCTCTGGTAAATTATTTCAGTCAGCATAATTGCTTCATCCAAAAATCACATTGATTTTGGTCAATCAAGTCAACTTTCTGAACTATGGATACAACATGAGCATCAAAATGCTTGACTTGTCCTGAAAATCTGACATCAACGAGTGATGAGCAGAGGAAGTAATAAGACGTAATGTTCAATTTTCAGAAATCCAAGTTTGTAATATTTAATTAATAAGCGTTTTTCCTCCTAAAACCTTTTTTGGATGAGAAATATTAATGGAAATGAACTGATAATGTCAAACATTTAATCAGTTTAGTCAGAAGATCAAATTTGATTAAAAATCTGACCTGATCGAGAAAAACGAAGGTTATTTTTTGGATTCAGCGGTGCGACACAGTCCTAATTCAGTTAGAAAAGCATAGACAACTTCCCATGAAAAAATGTTTGTAACCCAGTGTAACAAGAAAAAACATGAATAAAATGTGGAAAAATTTGAGGCCTTAACCAATGTTCTGATAGACTGAAGATGTGGAGATATTTCAAATTGGCCAAAATATGATTTAATTATGCTATGAGGCTTAAAGTATAACTACTAGCTTTTCATCAATTTTAAGTAAGTACTGACTTAAAACAAGCTCTTATATCTTACTATAAAGTTAGTTGTAAGTTTGTTTTGTCCTATTTCAAGTGTACTAGGAACTAGACAAAAAATACTTGGTAAAATTTTGTTTTTGCAAAATCTAAAACTGAAATCACGAAGCAACAAATTAAAAACTGAAAATAATCAAAGGAAGACCTGTTTTCTCTCTTAGAAACCTTCATTTTTATCCTTTAGAAAACTAAAAAGATGCTAAGATGCTAACAACATGAAGAGCGTTATCCTGAAGCACGGCAGCTGGACGGTCTTGCTGTGGAGCGGCATGGTGGGATTTGGCAGCAGCAGATGAGGATGAGGGCAGGGGGGACTTTTCTCGGCGGTACCTGAGTGTCCCTCTCTCCTGTCTGTAACATGTTGTTGGTTATATCTTTCTGGTCCTTGTCTGCCGCCGTGCACCTAGCATTAACCAGCTGACACACAACAGGCAACATGTCAACTCAGTGTGAGGGAAGAGAAGGCAAAGAGAAGGAGGAGACGGTGAGAGGGGGGAGATTTAGAGGATGGGAAGGAGGAAAAGGTGAGAGGTTAGAAGCGGTGAACGTCCGGAGGGTGTCGGTGATCCAGCCTTGTTGTGAGGAAATAAACATGCATGGTGTTGCAAAATGCTCCCGCTAACGCTGAACCTTTAACAAGAGCGACGTCAGACCCGGAAAGAGATGTTCAGTTCAACAGATCTAACAGTCACAGTCAGAGATGAAAAAAAGAAAGCTGGAAGTTCATTCTAAACATTTTGTTATGCTAAAACCTGGGCTGGGCGACACGGCTTCAAAATTAAATCTCCAGTTTTTTCATTTCAGATCTGATTTTAATCTATTTTTCATTAATTATGAGATTACAGTCATAATTTTAGCTGAAAAAGATGCAACTTTGCCAGAAAAAAAATTTGTTTTAATGAGAAAATTTAAAGTTATGAGGATCTGATGTAACCAGCTCAGTTCGCGTCGTTCATTCTTCAAAACACATAGTTGTTTTAAATTCCTGTACTGATAATTAAAATTTGATCTGTTAAAATATTAACTATTTCTATTCAGCATCATTTGTAAAACTTTTACCAAATGCTCAACATTCCTCATTTTAATTTTCTGCTATTTTCTGAGTTGGGAGTCATAAAAACTTTATTGTCTTGATTTTATCATTTGATTATTTTAATAAAAAACTAAAATCTTTGCCTGACCATAATGTACTGAAGCAGAGTTGACCAGATTGTCAAACAAAATGTCATTAGGCGTCACTCTGAAACAAAAATTAAACAAACCGTCTATCAATCACTAAAATCGATTTATCGCCCAGCCCGATTATTGCCGCAGGCATGGATTTAAATTTCTGGTTGCAGTGAGAAAATATGATTTCATGAACTATTTAACAACGTTGATGTTTGGCCCCGTTAAATCTGAAATGCGACACAGTAAATGTGAATCCTGGTTATCTTTACCCGCTCTGCGCTGCGTCTTACCTTGCTGTTCTGCAGCAGGCGTATCAGATGCTCAAAGCAGTTGCTGTTGAGGAAGATGGCTTGTAGAACCGGCCTGTCTGAACACAGGAACATGTCCTTGATCGTGTCTGAAAGCCACAAATAGGAGGAATCAACACACAGAAGAAATTATTATTGTTCATGTTTGAGTAAAGAAACTACCTAGCATGTGAACTTGCAGCGCCACAAATCGAATCTCCCAGTGTCGCCCGAGTGTGGGAACCCGACCCTTGGCCGGCTGTTGCTGTTGCTTAGCAGCCACCACAGCGGCCGGGTCCGAGTTGAGCAACTTGAAGTAGTTTTCCAAGACGGAGGCGATCTCCACCTGCCGCTGGTCGGAGCTGGAGGCCAGCAGGCACTGCACCACTTCCCTGAGGCAGCCCAACGTCAGCAGGGCCATGCGGCTGACGTCCTCGCTGTCCCAGTCCTCGGCCTCCTCCGATGAGCAGCTCCCTGTGTAGCTGTCCGCCAGAACCCGCATCAGCACCTCCATGGTGGCTGGAGAGATGGCGAGCAGAGCGTTCCTCTGCAGGCGGAGAAACGAGACGGGTAGCTCTGGGACTTCACTCCATTTTCACAACAACAAACTTCAAATCATTTATGTTTACTTGGATTTTATGTTACATAAAAAACACAAAGAGTGACTGTGAAGTTGGAGGAAAATTAGCTTATATCTTGTGCTTAAGAAAATATAGTAGCAAACATTTATATTCAATCCCCTTTGAATGTAAATACAAAAAACATACTGATAATACTTTTTGCAACCATGACGATGGTTTCAGGGAAGTTGCCCCTCCCACCATCTTCAAATTAAATAAAACTGGACAGCTGGACAGCAATCTGTCTGTGCAGCAAAACATTTTGTTTGTGCCGTTATAATTTGGTAGTTGACTCCAAATGTGCTTGATTTTGTGAAAGTGAACTGCCAGGTTGACCTTTGATGACCTCTGGAAACATATACTGATGTCTTTAAAATGACAGCAGCACAAACGACTGACACCAATTTTGTTTAATTTGAAGAAGGTGGAATAAGAACGGTGTTTAGAAGACTTATGCACCACTCTACCCAAATTAAACTTTCACAATTTGCAAATATGAACACGCTTCAACTGAAGCTGTCACACTTTAAAGTTACGCAAAAAAAATCCCCAAAACCGTAAGTTAAAGTTTGTGGTTTTAGCAAGTTTTCTCTCATTTGTTCTTTGAACAGAGCGCAGCAATTATAGAGGATCGTGTATACCGCCGGTCAGGTTTGTGACCTCTGACCCCAGCCTCACCTGATCCCCTGCTACTATGGCTCCAAACAGGTGCAGTAGGCAGCATTTCAGGCTCTCCTTCAGATGCTCGCTCTCCTGGAAGCACTCTAAACAAAAAAACAAACATAAATCAACACATTTGATCTCTAAACTTGAACCAAGCAAACTTTTGAGGTTCCTGCTATTTTCTTCAAACAAAAACAGTGAAGCATGAAGAGCCAATGGAATGTGTAACCCAGATATCATCCAGGGTGAACAAACACGCTGCCGTTAACTTCAGGGTTTGGTCATCTATTAACCCATCTGTCAACACATCCGGCTGAGGAATGAAATCTGACATTGTGGCTCCAGAATGTCTACTTCCTTTAACTTCAACTAGTTACCAAGCAGAAGTCACCACACAGCATAAAACAGAGACGACAGGCTAATTGGTCGAGCCCCAAGCGTTATCTTTTCTGCAAAACCACAGCAGCCGCGCATTCGACACGGGACAGAGGAGCCTCTTTGTTTAACATGGCCGCCAGAATTCACTATCTGCTCATCTCATCCCTGGAAAAACCAACCAGAGGCACAGAGCCGATTCAACAGGAAAAGCAGAGGAGGCGAAACAGAAGAGGGAAGCTTATGTTGTGCAATTTTTACTACTTCCTCATCTGCACCTGTCGAGTCATATGAGAGAGGATGATAAGGTGATTTTCACCCATCGGTGAGTTTATAACCACTGTTGGCTTTGTCGTCAGATTACGTCACGGTTTGTTGGAGATACTTGCGGTAAAAGAAGGGAACGAATTCAACAGTGAGCGGAGCTGCTTTGTACTTCTGCCTTCCCCTCTCGACGGCACCCAGCTGCTCCCTGCGGAGACAGAAGAGGAGAAATCTAAGAAAAGTTCCATCTCTTCGCCGACAACACACGCATTTATTTGACCAATAACCAAATTAATCATAAGCTGAATTTAGAAGCTTGTCCTGTACAAATAAATCCTGGAATGACCAAATTATAAACCAGGACATAAAGACAAATGATGGCTGTTTGTTTATTTTTTTATGTTATAAAATATTGAGATCACATTAATCTTTCTACATGGAAAAAATATTTGCCTGCTAACATATTTCCTCAGAATAAATATGTAACACATAATATAATTATAACTTAATTAAAACTGCAGTACTTCTGTGTAGCTTTAATTCATGTTCTTCATTATTTTCAAGCCCAAACTTTCACTAGGCCCCTTCAAAACTTTATGCTTTACAAAGACTGATTTGCGGGTGTGCTTTTGTTCATTATCTTGCTGAATGCTTAAGAGTGAATAAGATTTCGTTTTAATCAGCACCCATGTAAATAAGTAGTGAAAACTACCATCTTAGTGGTTACCTGCTTGTCCGATGTCTCCAGTTGCGGTACGGGTCGTAGAGACTCTCGCAGAATGCCAGCGAATGACGGACAAAGTCCTCCGCCTGACTGTGGTCCATCATCTCCTTCTCCTTGGTTCGACTCTTCAGCTGTAAACCAACAAACAGAAAACCAGTCACACCTGTCACCACGTGTCCCACTGTCATTACTCCTACGAGAGAGCGGCTGGAGTCAAACCTGCTGAATATACAGTGTTGTCATGGTGATGATGTGATTGATGTAAGAGCAAGTGCCGATCTCCTCGACGTTGGACAAGTTCCTTTGAGAAACAACCATAAAGGATCAGACAGTGTGTTGATTTGCAGGAAGGATTATCTGGATTATTTAATCCTTATCCGACCTGCAGATGATGATGAGGAACTTCAGCAGCAGCAGCGCCAGGTTCTGCTGCTCGGGCTCAAGGCCGTCTGACGCTTTCTGGACGCACTGCAGCAGCTGGTGGCGCAAAACCTGCAGGATGTTGTCGGGTAGCAGCGTCAACACAGGTGGAACCTCGTCTGGTCTGGAAACACAGTGACAGATGCCATCTTTAATGGACGTGTAGGGCGACTCCAATGTCTCACATGCCTCAGTTAAACGACTTTCATCTGACACTCATGTGTTTGAGCACAGACAGCCAAGAAATCAGATAATACCTGCAGCAAAATGTACCTGCTCTGCTCCAAATCACATGTCGTGGCTGCTCTACATTTGGTTTTGAGTTGTGTTTCCACAGTTTACCGGCGCTTACCTGGAAGGGGGCTTTTCGAAGTCTACGTCGAGGCACTGCTCGTACGAGCTGATGAAAATCTCCAGCCATATCTTGAAGTAGTCTGGATCTCTCTGGGAAAATCCAGAAGAGGAAGACGGAGAACAAGGGAGCGGTAAAAGGGAAAAGAGAAGAAGATAAAACTGTTAGTTAATGTGTTAAAAGCTAAACTTAAGCTCAATGTTGCATCACCTAAACAACAATTAGATTCCAGCTACATGACAGCCAATTGTTTGGCAGGCATGGTAGGATAATGTCCTCTCTGTCCTACCATCACAAATGTAAAATTTATTAGTTCTGCTGAAATTTTAACCAGATTTGAAAACAATATGATAAAAAAAAGCGCTTCCAACCAGTGGATTTCCTACACGGCTTATGATAAGACATCCAAAATTTCAAGAAAACACTTAACTCAATCCAGGAAAGAAATGAGATGGCTGTTGTATGAAAATAAGAAAGATAAAATATTCTTGTACATTTTAAATCCAACACTTTAGGGCAACCCAAACACCCAAAGTCTTCAGACTTTACATTGGAAAAGGAAACAGCAGCTATGCTCACTGGTTCACCTACATCTTAAAGAACAAGAGACGTGAAAGCAATTAAAGCCAACACCAGGGAGACAAAGTGGCCTCAGGTGTCATCGTTCTAACACGTACACTGCAGCCGTGACTCGTCTCCTCAGGCTGTTTGATAACCATTCACACCTTGAGGCATGTGATCAAAACAACCCGCATGTTGCCAGAGTTAGGAAGCATTTCATAAGTAGCAAAGCCTCAAACAATGGACAGGATGGAGGGTTGGGCGAGTGACTCATGACTGCTGGTGTGATTCTTCTCACTACCATCTACAAGCCCAATACTCCCAACACATGCTGAGAACTCCATCTGTGAATGAGAGCGATGGTTGAGATTCCCTCAAGAACTGTTCAACAGGTTTAACATCAAGCGGTTGAACTTTGCTCCCCGAGGCAACCATTAAAAACCAGTGAGACAAGAAACTGTTACCATAAAAACAGCTGCTAGACAAAGGGATAAGGAATGTCTAAGAAGAGATTGGATGGAGGAAAACTGGCCTGGCTGCATTCTGAGGCCAGGTTTCTAGAAACTAGGATAGCAACATTAGCTAAATTCCTAGAACAACAACAAGGGGAAGGATGAGACATCCAAACGAAAGCAGAGGAATAGATTTTCCTCCATAGGAACATTATGAGAAATACTACAACTTTAGTGTCCATGCACCAAGATTTCCATGAAAGTTACAATCATTAAACAGCAACACACACCTTCACATTCTTCAGTTAGAATCCTCTCAGAATGAATGAATCCCAATGTGGATCCTTATGGGTGGCCAATTTTTATTTTCCAAAACAGAAAGTAAAAACAAAAACACTGAAACTTTGGTGATACCATGGGCCTTCCTGTTATCTGCTCAGCCTTACTCTTTCTCCTGAATGAATCATATTTATATGCCTACATGCATTGAAAATATACATATTTGTATAAATTAGCTCCCTTTAATTGAAGTCTTACACTGAAGAACACTCTTATCAGTGTGACCTTGTAGTTAATATATTTTGTGTCCATTGCTGGGAACAAAATAATATTTTTTTAGTTGTCAGAAAATGTCTGGTTTGTACAAATAAAGAAATAAAAATATTAAATAAAATATAGCTGATTTCTCTGCAGATATCTTTGAAGTCAAATAAGTTTGTACTTAAAAAATATCACTAAACTTACTAACAGTTAAAATAATTCTCTATTTTTTTGTTGTTTTAAATTAAAGCAACTACATTTGTTATTCATTTCTATTTCACACTTGACTGTGGTATTCAAAATTACAATCACAATTTTTGGGGGTGAGGAGGGATTTTAAAATAAAAATATATTTAAACTATCAAATAAAAAGGTTATTTAATAGAAAAGTATTCCAATCTCCTATATCAAGTGCTAAGTATGTAAACTGTGCCGGAAAGTAATATATCTGGACCTAATATGGTTTGGATATTGTGATGGCAGCTCAGTTCTCCACCATTCCTCAATTAAAGTCCACAGAAACGCTTCTGAGGGCTGAAAATGGCCCTGCTGTAGGTCATCACACTGTGGGAATCTAAGAATAACAAGAAACACGACCGTAGACGTTTCTTTTTTTTCTTCGCTGCTGTCTGGTGAAAGAGTGGGAACGAGGCAGAAAGGTTGACGGGTTCTGTCTGCGTGTCAGAGAGGGAATCAGCCAAAATGAAGCAAACAGGCTGTGTGAATCAGCACGAGTCCAAGTGAAGTCATCAAGACAATCTAGCAACGCTGGCTGCTCTGTGTGTGTGTGTGTGTGTGTGTGTGTGTGTGTGTGTGTGTGTGTGTGTGTGTGTGTGTGTGTGTGTGTGTGTG
>CAEGAF010004761.1:0-39006 GCA_903067075.1 Micropoecilia bifurca
AAGGTGTCAATATCAATCAAATCCAGTGGAAAATATTCAAACAATACACAGAAATGGAAAGTTTAACTTTTCTTAAACACATTTCAGTATTATAGACCAACGTTAATTTAACAAAAAAATGGTAGTCAAGCTTTTATCACTTTCAAAAGTGTTACATTAACACCTGCTAACTTGGACACATATAGACACTTTTGGATGTTAATTCAACACTGGCATTTTTACTGTGTAGTACAAGTGTTTCTGAAAGCTTCTGTTGAAAGAAATCAAAAGACACAGAAAATGTGTAAACTTACTGCTCTGATCAGATTAGGCTAAATCTGACCTGTTGGTTATGTGTGCAGGAGAACAAACCATGAAAACAATACTTCCACTGTGAAGAGGCGACTTTCCTACTGGTCAAAGTGGATGGGAAAATATGTAGAGCTAAATACATTAAAGCTGTGTGAGGTTGCACTCGACTTTTATATCGGAGTAGAGATTTACCTCCCAGAGCAACACCCAGAGCTACAGTGTGTTCCAGCCACGAAACTACGGATTTATGGAGAATGTTGGGAATACCTGATGTCCACAGTCCAGTCTGAGCAGATATGCAAAGACGGTAGAAGGAAATCCCTATTTCTGCAGTTGCAATTGCAGCAAAAGGTGATTCAACAAATGCATGCTGCACATTTCAGATTTATACACAGATATTGCTCTCACTTCAGTTATCAATAAAATAAATAAAATAGACTGTGGTGCAGGTAGTTTTAATGAAGATCCAGATTTTTTTTTTGTAGTGATAAATACTCTCACATTTTTAATGCATTGACTCAATTTAAGCTTCTAAAAATAAAAAAAGATAAAAACAAACATCTCCATTTTCCCAAAAAATGATCTAATCTTCATTTAGAGCCCAATCACAATTGATTAGCGATGATTGGATGTGGCTCAGAGCCTAAATTGTCGTCATGGACGGAATATTAATTGTGGTCTAAATGAAGACTTCTGCTTCAATAGAGAAAGGAGGCTGATGTGCCTCATTGTTATTCTGGGGGACAGTTTTTGTTTTTCTTCGGGGTGAAGGAGTCTGGGGGGCAAAATGGACGAACAGAACCGAGCGGCGGCTGCGGACGCTAGGTGTCACCCTTGTGACTTTGAAATCGGCCTGCCTAGGAACAGGATGGAGCCGGGTGTGTGCAGGGGAAGAGGGAGAGAAAGTGTGTGGGTGTGTGTGTGTGTGTGTGTGTGTGAGAGAGAGAGAGAGAGAGAGAGTGAGAGAGAGAGAGAGAGAGAGAGAGAGAGAGAGAGAGAGAGAGAGAGAGTTTAGAACTAATTATGTGTATTTTTCTGCTAGCTTTTAATCAGGAAAAGAAGCTCAAAAACACTGTTGGTCAGACTTTATTATCACAAATGAAACATTAGTTATTACATAGGCCTACTTCATTTTCAGGGTTGGACCAATAATGGATCAAAAAATGTTCAAAGAAACAGCAGTTCCCGGTAACAGAACATTCAAAGCTCTGCTCCTCAGTTTGGTACTTTTACATTGTTCAGCATGAGACGGACCCGAGCCGCAGCGCCCTACTGGTCAGCTTCACTGGGGGCGTGACGACCACAAGCGTCTGTGGGCTCCGTTGTGATGCGGACTGTCTCTCAGCAGAGCCACGCAGAAGCTTCCAGACTTTTAGTTTTGAACCTGTAAAACGTCTGGCTTCCCACGCCAAAATCTACGCCGCCACCAGCACCATCCACATGGCACTGAAGCGTCTGGGAAACATTTGCATTGAATTTAGCTCAGGACTGAAAAGTTGGATAAGGGATGGAAAGTAGAAAAGTAACTTTCAGTGTATACTTGCTGAAAAAAAGAGTAAGAAGGATTGCCACAGATATGATGATGGAATAAGATAAGATAATGGAAATTATGACGTATAATATATATAAAGGAGTATGTGAGTAATATAAAGGAGTCTGCAAAAGGTTACAAATAAATGTGAAGTTTGGTCATGTCGATAGAATTAACAGGAAAGCCTTACTTTTGCCTCAAAAGATACTCAAGGAAAAACAACCAGGAAAGGATTTTTGTCAATATGAATTTATCTTAATCCAAACAACTGTTCAAAGTATTTAAAATTATAGTCAAATTATGAGTTTGACTATAAACTCATACAGCTTACCTATTTTCACATTTTGTCATGTGGCAACTACAAATTACAGTGAATGTTTTTGTGTGTGTGTGTTACCATCAGAAAATACATAATTAAACTAAAATTGAAAGAAAATGATACATGTTTCTAAATTTGTTTAAGAAAAAAACTCTGAGAAGGGTGGAGTACATTTGCATTCGGACTAAAATTTGATAAGAGGAACTTCAACATGCAGAGTATTTTCTCCAATGTTTTTGTTTCTTTTGTTTCGGTGACCATCTTCTGCGGTGCTACAATTTTAAAGTCTGGCTACAGATTCTTAAATTGCATTTAAGTGTGAGCTTTGACTAGGCCATTGAAGTCTTTTGCAGCTTCTACACTGGTTCAAAAGCCAACGTAGAACTGCTAAGAAAACAAACCCCTCCGCATTATACTGCCACCACTATGTTTATTTAGGAGATACTGTTGTTAGTGTAAGGTTTTTTTCGTGTTCTCTCCTTCACAATTGCCATTGTGAATGTTGGAGAAAAAAAATTCAATTTTAGCATCATCCTCCCAGATCAATATCTTCCACTGACATGTGGGCCAGTTCTTGGAAGCCTCTACACTTTTTTCAGATGTGTATTCAATACACCTCAATTAAATACTAAGATTATTGTGTTTTCCCCCCAAACAAAGTGCTCATAGGGTGCATAGAATGCCTGACAAATTGTATGAGACTTCTTTGATTTTCTTTTTCCAACAGTGATTTCCTTCATAAAGCGCAGATTTGTGGGACCCTTCATGCAGCTCCTCCAGAGGTCCACAGAAATCCGTTGAGATCCATTGGTCTCTTGGTTGCTCATATGGTGACAGAAGATATACAGACATGTGTATCTTTTCTTTGTGACATTGTTTTTTTCTTGTTTTTTTCCATTTTATGCGATGGAAGCCTTGGTTCTGCAGCTCTACAGTTCTGTTCAAGCCTTGGTTTGAACAGCGCTTTGTGAGATCTTCAAACCTTGAGACACTGTTTTATAAACTAATCTTGTGTCAAACGTCTTTCACCCTGGAATCTCCACTGTGTCCTTTGTGTTCTTCAAGATGTTCTTTTCACTAGTTTTCTCTAAAAAAAATCATAGCCTTTACCTAGTAACAAAAACCGAAAAATAAAAGAGCATGAGAATTGTTCGACTTTGTCGTGAGCTAAAGTAAAAGGCATTATCAGGTACAAGCATTTTTTGGAAGGGGTTGTAAATTAAATAGATTATCATATCGATTGAAACGATTCTGCAGATTAGGGTTTTGCTTTTTTAGACCAGTGATGAGATTATCTTGATCTTCGTGATGCAAACCGAATTTGTCCGAAAACTTGTTCTTGGGTTTCAGACGCTTGAACCAGCGTCAATTTCATAATGCTTCTGTCACCACATGGACGAAAATCAAGAGTTTTTCTGTTAATTGTTTTTTATCCCCCCTGATATTTATATTCTGATATGACAGTGACATGTCTAATAAATGTCTGTTTTGTTTTAAATTTTTTAATTTATTTGTTTTTCTTTTTTATGTACAACATGTAGGCAAATTGTTCTAAATGTACTTTATAAATGTGGATTTTAAAATAGATGGATGTAGTTGCTATTTATAGTAAACTGTCGAAAAATAAATCTAATGGTAGGGCGTCCAGTATTTTTTTAGTTATTCCAGACCCATCTCATATAAATAAAGATCTATGAATTGCGTATAATGAAATTACGAACATTTCAAAACTTTTCGCCTGCAGCAGGTTATGTCTTTATGACCAAATTCTGTCACACAAGCTTCAGATTGCATAGGAGAATATTTCCTTATCCAATTTACACACAAAGCGAAAAAAATACAGGATGGAGTCTATTTGGAACATTTGCGTCTAAGCTAATCTAATTTCCCAACGCTTTGTCACCCATTGGACCTTTTGTCCTTGCTCCAATTTCAAAAGATGAAGCCGTCTCCAGCGCAAAGCGTCTTCCTTGAGCGTCGTTTCCTTGCGCACAGGCGAAGAACTTCTTTTTTTTGCGCAGTATTCGATGGCTCAGACAGGATTTGTATGGCCAACGAAGCCTCGCCAAGCCAAAAGCCAAGCTCCAAGCTCACATCTGGTCACGCACATTTGTTGTCTTTTTTGTTTTTCTCCTCAAAGTCTACGAAGGTAAACTCACAGCGTCGCATGGGCCTCTCTACCAATAGCTGCTGTTTCCATCCCCGACGTCTTCACTCATGCGCCTCAGAGCTCGCTGCGGACGCCATCAGTCACTCCGCTGATGCTGCTGTTACGCGCAAGGTGCGCGAAAACGGTGCTCCAAATCTGAAATTCTTGATTGTGATTGTGCTTCTTCGTGTTTTTGTTAAGTTATGTCTCAAATTAGGGGCTAGAGCAGTCCGGTGCGGTGAAGAACGGTTTTTTGGAGGGTTTTCAACATTAAAGTCCTAATTGAGGGGAAATATGAGGGGCACGGGGACAGCACGAGTCAGGGTGAACAAAGGCAGCAGATGGCTTTTCCCCTCTGCGCTACATTATTTTTTTAAGTCAGAGAGACACAGGGGAAATCAAGAGGAGCATGCGTTAAAAAAGTAAAGCGACGTAAAAAAAAAAATTTAAAATACACACGGGTATTTTTGAAATCTTAAACCTTTAGATGAGAACCACTAAAATGAAAGCAACATTGTTCATTTCACTTCAGTGTGTTAAATTCACTTATGTTACATTAAGAGTTCTTCAATTTTTTTTGTTATGATCGTTATCACAGCTGAAGCACAATGGATCCACAGCCACCCGCCAGATTTGAAACAAACAACAAAAGACAAATGACGCAGTTTATTTATTTTAATTTTCCAATAAAACAATGAACTTGATTGCGCGTTTCTGTGTAAAGACTCAGCCCAGCAGTGGGCGTGGCTTGCAACGGAGTCTCCGCCCACAACGAGCGGCGTCCCTGTCGCTGAGTCCCAAAAACTCGTGGTGTGCAAAGGGCGCTGAATGCAACTGAGACCCGCAGGACACCGACAGCTGAGCAGCGCCGGCGCCACGTCTGGTATGTGTTTTAATGTATGTGTCGCTTTAATGCAATATTCCATTTAATCGCCTTCAAACTGTGAGTCATCACATTGCTGTTGATTTGAGTTGTCATAATTCTGCATAATTAAAACATTTACACTCACTACTGTTGTGTAATGTAAGGTAATTTAAGTTTTGATGAATGTCTTTTTTGTAATAGTGATGTTGGGTTTTTATATTAACATCGATCATGAACAACATATATAAGCTACAGCCTGTCCATTTAATTTTGCATGCAAATATCAACACAATAATTCAATCTCTGATTCTGATTCTGATTAAACAACTATTTCACTTCTTTACTTATTACAGAGACTCTTGTCTTGGGAGCTTTCAATGATTATTTACTATATTTCCATACTTTTACAGATGTAGCTACACGTTTTTTTTCTGACGTTAACAAATCGGCTCGGTGTTGTTTCTAATTTTAACTGTTGACGTTGCTTTATAATAACCACTTGCTCCTGTTTCTGTCCGCCCGCTCTTAATGAGACTGTCTGGGTGTGAGAAAGTCTGACCATAGTTATTCTCACTGCAGCTCACGGATGACCGAGTCTCTGTCTGAGAAGCGTCGCTTCTGAAGGGTGAGTTCAAGGACACAAAAGAGGTCTCTGCGTTAGACACTAATGTCTTGAGAAATATAAAAAAGCTCACTGGGATCTGCAACAAAATATTTACTTTAACATGTTTAACACTAACATGTTTAACATGTTTGTGAACATTTAAGAAAAGAAAACATCTAACTGTTTAATTGATATCAAAAACTTACGCCATAGCAGTTACAATACGTTTTTATTAATTTCACTAAAAAATCAAAAGCAACTAAGGTCAGATGTGACGGAGTTTTGAGTGTGGATGAAAACTCATAAATTTAGTTCAATAAATAACAAACTGTTATAAAAGCAGTAAAGGAAGGAAGGAAGGAAGGAAGGAAGGAAGGAAGGAAGGAAGGAAGGAAGGAAGGAAGGAAGGAAGGAAGGAAGGAAAGAAGGAAGGAAGGAAAGAAGGAAGGAAGGAAGGAAGGAAAGAAGGAAGGAAGGAAGGAAGGAAAGAAGGAAGGAAGGAAGGAAGGAATGATCTTGAAATGTATGTATGAATAAAGAATATTTATCTTTTGTGTGTTTCTTTTATTTCTGCTCAATAAAACTTGTCTTGTGTGGCGTGCTTTCTTTTTTTGGTGCAATACATGCATGGGATTCATGTTGTGATGGGGTGTTTGTTAGAATAAATGGACGGAAACTAAAAGCTGTGAATTTCCGTCTGCGAGAATTCTGCAGCTTCGTGAAAGGTTAGGTTTTCAAAGCAAATTAAATGCAGTTATACTTAAATGTTGGCCTCACCCTTACACGTATTGTATACTCTCCAAAACAAACTTAGATGTTGTCGCAGCTCGTATTACTTTCTTCAATCGTAATATATTTACATGGACTGTACTATGAACCCAAAACAATGCATGTTGCACATAAAACCATAGCAACCTATTGCTCCGACGCTGATGGACGACTGCACGCACGCGTCCCAGTTCAGCCATGCACGCGCCTGCCAGCTGAGGTTCGGGTCCAGGCGAGAGGAGCTGATCTGCAGCAACTCGGGAGATTTGCTGCAGACTTTCAAACTATTTTATAACCAAGAGAATTTGATCGCACTTAAATAAAATTAAAAAGAAATAAAATAAATTAGGAAATATATACTAATGAAAGGTCTTAGGTTTAAATGCTGAAATAGTAAAGATTTCACAAATTTTTCAATGTAATGGCTGAATATAAGTCGGATTTCAAAGAGTTTGAGCCGCAATCGCAAACCTCACGGGTCGTTGAAGAGACCTAAACCTGAGCTGAGAGCGTCCTGATTTGAATGTTCCCGCACAGCAGCAGATGCGAACATACAATAGACTTGGGCCCCACGCCTGAATAAACGAGTCCAATTTGAATAACAGTCGCACGTTTGACGCGTGCGAGAAATATCCCAGCTTTCCCAGGCTCGTGGTGGCCGGGGGGGGGGGGGAAACCGTTGACAACATTCCCCCCTCACCCACCCTCCACCTTTATTTTCCAGTTCAATAGGGATTTAGCTCTTGACTTGTTTAAAGTTTGTGAGAAGCTCTTTGAGGGCCGCTGGAAAAAGACTCTTAAACCTTATGTTACCGCAACCATCAGATGCTGCAGCTGCACCGCATAAAGCTTAATGCTTGAGTCAATATTCTGTTTTAGGAGACAGGCTCTGACTGTCAGACATACAATGTGCTGTAATATGATACAATGCAACAACAACAACAACAAAAGAATTTGTGAACTTGGTGGAGGATTTCAGTCTTTAAAATCAATTGTTTGAGATTTATAGTGAGAGAAATCATGTTTTTGGGTAAAGATAGAATATGATAATACTTTACTAGTTCCTATAAGTGGACACAGTAAAGAGCAACAAAACAGACGGGAATCTATAAAAACTCACAGTTATATTAAAACAAATGTAATAAAAATACTAATAACATGAGAAAAAGTGAATACATTCCAGCATCCATATAAGCACAAAATATATGTGCAAATAGTGTCTTATTTTTTGTATAAAAAAATAAAACTAAAAATACAGAAACCTAATGCAAGGAATAGAAATTGTATGAAAAGTTAGTCTTTATTTGATATGTTGTGCTGCACTGACATCAAAACCAACCTGTTATAATATTGCTGTTATTAAATTGTGCTAATGCGGCCTATTTTATTCCGTGCTACTGGTGCCTCCCTTAAAGCCTGTTAGAGGTCCATTATTGTCCACTTCCTCTGGGGGATTGTAACTACCAGACCTCTCGTGGGAATTTCCCCCCTCCGCTTCCTTCACAAGTGGCGCGCGGTGTCTGTGACAGTTGGAGCTGCGCAACAGATGGGATAAGGAGGCACGCGCCAGGCACGAGCCTCTCCAGGACCCCGCGGCCACCATCCAGTCCCACTTCCTTCACCACCACAGGGAAAGCAGCCGCATCCCACAGAAGCAGTTTGGGCGGGAAAAAAACCCAGTTAGACTAATCTGACTGATTTTAGATACTAGGGAGATGTTGGTTTTGGTTCCCGTTGGTTCAAATATTGACAACAATTGATCAATAATCAGCGAAAAGAGGCAAATAATAATATCCATATGTTTTGCAAAATGGGTATAATTTTGCACACAGATTTCACTTTTTAATAGAAGGTCTCAACTCATTGACGTCACCTGCGCAAATTGCCTTTATTGTAATTAAAAGGAAATGCGTGTAAGCCTATATAGGTCTTCAAAGAAAGTCGGAATCTCGAATCGAAAATCACTTGCATGGTTTCATAAATTAACGCAAATAGCAAAAAATTGCTATAGTCAAATGCTATATAAGAGATTAGTTGTATAAACGTATAAAACATTTTATTGGTGTTTGTTTTGTTACATCCGTGTTTCATCAACTTCTATCTGTTAGATTCTCATTCGCTTGTGAGCAGCAAACATTTTTCACAGTTACTTTTTACAATATAGCTAAAAAGTTGAGAAACACAGTGAGAGGTCACATCTATTGTCCTTTTCTAAGTTTCCTCATATGCGAGGCATGTGTGAAACAGTTGATAGGAATTAATAGAAGCTAAAATGGCAATTTGAGCCTCAAACACCTTTACAGGTCGAGACTACAGGTGCGTGTCAGATTATGAGTGTCTCCTGCCACCATTTGGTGAGGAAAAGTACTACAGTTATAATTACTGCAGTTTTAGCACAGAGCTCAAAATTGGTCACATACTAGTGTGTCACAAGATTGGTTCATAAAAATAAATACATGTTTATGTGGTACATATTTTAAAGCATCATACTACAAAAACATTACGGAATATTTAACGTGACACTTGATTGCTGTAACTGCAAATGGATGAAATTTAAATGCACTAAATCAATTACCAACCTCTGTAATGTATAGTTTTACAATGACTTACAAATATTTTAATAAAGTGAAACGTATTTGAAATTAAATGTTAGGCTTCCCCTTTGGCCTTATAATGTTAAGTATTGACTGAGAAATTAAACACTAAGCCATGGTGCACATCACTGATATCTATTTATTTACTTTGACAAAAACAGAATTCAAATGATGGGATCATTTGGCTGGTAAAGGTTAAATAATAAATGTACTTTTGTCACCTTAGAAAAAAGTCCATGTAGAATATATCCTTTTTGTCACTTTCATTTTGCAATGTAAAAATTTTTGTTGTTTCACATTTACATAATTGCATTTGTAACAGTTTATTGCATCTGAACCCATGTACAGTGTGGTGGTTTTCACAGTTAAACTATAATAATTTTGATATTCCAATATTGGGTACACAACATGTTATTTTAAATCCTGGGAAAATTGTAAGGTACTATAATTCAACTCACACTAATACTCACTAAGTGAAAACAATGGAATAACACTTATATGCAAGTTAAATACTGTTAATGTAAATGTTATATTTATTAGTCCAGGTCAAATCAGTAAGATATAGTGCATATCAGTAGGAATCCTGAAGTGGCCTAAAGTAGCCAATTGAAATATCTAACAAATTATAAAGTTGTAATCTGAGAGTCCTGGGTGGAAAAATACAGAAAACTGAATTTGGTTCAACTATTTTATGTGAAAATATTACAGCAATCAAAATGAAGTAGTGATCTGGAACAGAAAGACAGCAGCATTGTTAAGCTAAAATTAATTCATGTAACTTTTTAATATTTCAGGGAGTTGATTGCTTTATATTATATATAAATATACCCTTCAAACTAGTTCCACAGAAAGCCACCAGATGGACATCTTCAATGTGGAAACCACGTGTGTTTAACATTTTAATGCAAAATTTAAGCTGGTGGAGCTTTTGACACTGGATGCTTTGAACAGTCTTAAATGAACGTTTAGCTGTAGACACACATCCCATTGGTTAATCATTTCCTCCGTTGAACCGCCCGGGAATTACTGAACTTCCAGCAGCTTTTCCGTACTGCTCCTTTAATTTGTGAGCGGATTTTCAGCGAGCAGCAACTTGCTCCAGGCTCAGCCGTCCTCCTCCCTCTGCTGGATTATTTATCAGGCGCTCCGTCCCATGTCGCCATCTGCTCGAAGGAGAAAAACCTCCCCTAAAAAACCAACAGGACTCTTCGAGCCACATGATAGGAGACATTAACTAGGTAGAAAAAAGTAAACACACAAAATATAAATAGTTTATAGGACTCAGAGGATCTTGTGCAACAGGTGTTGAGGAGAATCCTGCTTGTCAGAGCCGAAGCGGTAACTCATTCAGCAAAGCAGAGGTTAGTTCAAACAGCGTAGATGCAGTGAGTTTTTTTTTTAAAATCCAGTATGTGAAGAAGATGACATATGTTTATTTCTGGGACGGATTCCGCTTGTTTATCGTCGCTTTATAGACACCCATGGAGCAATAACCGAGCTTGTCCACAGAATTAACCCGGTGACTGACATGTTCATGTTCAGAGGCTTTATGGACGCAGCGCTGCTGACCCTGTCGGCCCGGTGAACTGAGTCACGGAGGGGGGAGGGGGGGGTCATAGCAGGCAACCGAGGGACGGAGCCGCCTAACCCGCAGCCGGGCTGCAGCCATGGTGGTGGAGGGCGACAGGACGCTGGTGGCGGCCAGGCAGGGAGACGTGCAGACGCTCAAAACCCTCTTAGCCGCGAAGGTTCTCGGCAACGACGTGAAGGATGTTCTGGGGGCTTCGCCGGTCCATCACGCAGCCCGGGCCGGGAAGCTGACCTGCCTGCGTTTTCTGGTGGAGGAGGCAGGGCTGCAGGGGAACCGCCTGGCCAACAACGGGGCCAGTCCGGCCCACGACGCGGCAGCCACGGGCAACCTGGCCTGCTTACAGTGGCTGCTGACCCAGGGGGGGTGTCGGCCGGAGGTGAGTAACCCGAACCAGACACCTCAGTTCTGTTTATTCTGACCTGGCGTTAACTCTATGGAAGATTATTATTGCTCTAGTCACAAAAAGACTACACAATGTATATATAACAGGTCAAAAATAGTAGCTAATCTAGCCAGATGTCTCTATAATCTAGTTTCGTTGTTGTTTTCAAACTTTTTGGAATTAGCAAACAACAGTCGTGGCCTCTATGACTGTGTTAGCTTTGCATGACTGGTTGAAGAATGTGGTTTAAAATGTTACTCTGATGAGAACATTTCCACGTTTTTGTAAGTTGAAAAAAGTTAACTGAATAGTCAGATTCCAAGTGGGGATGTCAGAGGTTTCTAACAACTGAACTCATAATCTATAATATGTTGAGTCTCCATCTAGGACTTGGTGATTGCAGCAGCAAAAACAGTGTATGGCATTAAATCTTTTACACACTGTTTAATCTGCTTAAGCAAACGTGTAACCAAGATTTGAAAGTACAGCTATGGAGAAACACACTATTATCAGCTTGAATTGCTGTTAGTAATTAACCTGGGCACAAAGCACACATGTTTACAAACCCCTTTGACTTTCTAACTTTCTAACTTGAACTAGAAGTCACTTAAATTGGTTTAATCCCACATCCAAATTCCAGTTTCAATAGCAAATAGACCACAGCATAAAAATCAACCAGCAATTGCTCCTGGTTCACTTTGCACTTCATACTGGGAGTCCACTTCAGTTCATACTGGGAATACAGAACATTTTTTTCCACTGCACTGATTTTGAGACATGGCCAATCAAGCATTAGCAATCCATCTTTATGGCTTTTGGAGCTTATTGTTGATACATCACAACAAATGTATCATACAGAATAATTGATGCCATAGTGATTACCACTAAAGATGGTTCAAGAACCACTAGTGATCCTTCCACCATAGTTTGACAACCATGGATTGAGGACATTGGTTTCAAGTGTTAGAGTGCTTAGTGTTGGTTTGTAGCTCACATGAGATTTTCTGTTTATTGCTACAAATACTACTTATGGCATACACGCCTCAACATTCTTAAACTATGTAATTTATCTGCTTCCTGTTGAAAAATCTTCTGAACAATCAGCTGTTTGTTTAAATTAAAAGATTACCGGTACTTCATCAATACTTTCATTCTTTTGCTTCTTGCAAAAAGTAAATAATCACTGATGAATTATGCAGGAACTGGTGGAGTACGGTCATCTTGCAAGATGTTTACTTTGCCACACTGACCTTCGAAGGTCGCACAGACAGCCTAAGACACTGGGTTTAATATATGAATCCTTTCAATGGGCAGGTGGTCATAATGTTATATCATAATATATGACTATAGAAATCTAAGTGGGTACTTTTGTGATTAGCAAGAAAACTAGTTATGCAGCCCTGTACTGTTTTAGATACTAGCCTATTATGACTTTTAACATTTTCTTGAGTTTGTTGCTTAAATTGTTTTATTATGATCAACTTACCAAACATTGTCAAATGATAGTAAATGTTCTCCAGCACTGTTGCAATTTTGGGTCAAGTACACAGAAGAGCGGCTACCACAAATGAAAGAAAAAAGACATTAGAAGAAGAATAAGTTGACGCTGTCAAATGAAATAAAATCAGATTTTTGTGTTTAATGAGAAAATGAGCATCTTGTTTTTACAGCTAAAATCTTCTAGGGTTTGTCTCTACAAGCTCAGTATTCTGTTCTATTCTCTGCAGATCCTTTCAAGCTCAGTTAGGCTGATCGGGCAGTGTTGGTAAACAGCCATTTTTAGGTTTGTCTAGAGATGTTCGACTGGATTTAAATCTGGGCTTTGGCTGGGACACTCAAGGACACTTGCAGACTGCTCATTTAGCCACCACTTTGTTGTCTTGGCAGTTGGATTTGGGTCATAGTTGTGTTAGAAGATGATTGCTCACCTTACTCAGAGTTTGAGATCACTGAGCACGCTTTTTTGAAGAATCCTTGCTGTGTTTGCTGATGTCGTCTGTCTCTCTGTACAGACTGCTTCCATAGTTCCTGCAGCAGAAAAACACCCAGCAACACAATGCTGCCACCAACATACTTCACAGCTGGTGTCATATATCTTACAGTACTGGTAGCTGTTGTTTTTTAGTAGGCTTTGTTATTACGTGCACTTAAAGTTCTGTGTCTCAATCTTTGTTTCCACTGATGATCATAATTTGTTTCCTTTTATGATGTCCATTTATTTTCATTTAGAACAAAGAGAATCCACCAAAACTCTAGACAAAGAACACTGTTTGCTGCTTCTCATTAGTAACACCTGAACAGAAGTATACTTGACCTTAAAGAACATCATATTTGCATCTACCATAATCTGCACACAAAATGAAATACCACCAACTAGTGGTGACAAAGATGGCTCCTATAGTCGGGACAGTGTTATCCTGTTAGAGCAGCGCCTTGTTTTCTATAAACATGGTACTTTAGCAGTCTGGCATCAAACTTGGGTGTACTTCACTCTGCTGAGGTCTGAGTGGCCTCAGAATACACTCAGTACAACTAAGTATGTTCGAACCTTTAGGGTTCACTTTTAAAATAAGTTTTATCTTGGTCCCATCGGACCAGAAAACTTGGTTGTTCATTGTCTGACAAAGCAATTAGTGCTGCGCAATCCTCTTGATTTCATGCCCAATGGGATTGTGCAGGTATGTCTGGTTTGGTAGATCTGCAGGCAATTACTTCAACTTCATTGATTGGTCTTTTTTGAAGTACATTTTGGTGAAAATGAAATGTAGCTTTTTGACTATGGTTCTCTGATTGCCATAAGGGATCAACAGAGCTTCACATTAGTGATCATTTGGTCCTCAATCATCTCTCCTCCCTGACTTTGTTTAGCTGCCAGGTCTCAAGAGGATAATGGTAGTTCCAAACTTTTTAAAATTTCTGACGACCAGTGCTTTTCAAAGCAATTAGTGCTGCACAATCCTCTTGATTTCATGCCCAATGGGATTGTGCAGGTAGGTCTGGTTTGGTAGATCTGCAGGCAATTACTTCAACTTAATTGATTTTGTCTCTGTTCTGATGTGTGTGGTGAGCTGTTGGAAGTTAGACGGCTGTGATCTTTTTCAAATCGTTCATTCAACTAACTCTGTTTGAAAGCTATGTTCAGATCAGTTGTAGTACAAGTCTGTTTTATAACTACATGTGAAATAAGGTTAGGGTTTGAATACTTTCATTTGGCACTGAGTACTAGAATCACATTAAAATATGAACAACTTTTTTAATTGAAACGTATATTGTTACACAGTCTGACATTACCATGGTGATGAAATATGCAAAGTTTGATTTGCATTCTTAATATCCCTTATACAGCACTGTCTGTGTATAATGAGGGTCACAAAAACAGAATGTTTGCTCAGTTAGTGAACTATGGAAGGGTGCTTGGAGCTGCAGTGGTTAAACCCTCACATGATGAATTAAACCCCATGCTGACTCAGTTACAGCATGTGTTTCTAGTACATGCAAATTGATCCCAGTCAATAAAGAACTCCAGCTTGGGTTTCCAAGGAATCTTAATAAATATTGTGACGCCAAAAATATAAGCAAATTCTGCACTGCTTTGCATTGTTCTGAAATAAATAAAAGATCCCAAGTAACGTAGAAATAGCAAAAAGTTAAGAGTCAACATTTAGTCTTGGGGTGTAATAAGATGGCTGTGTACTGAAAACACTGATATTATCTGGACAAGAAGACTAATCCGTTCTCGTGTTCATCACGTGTTCTTCCTAAGCATGTTAGTTCTTATAGGAAGCATCGCATTGAAAACCTGTCTGAAAAATTAGAAATGACTTGGAGATATGCAGGTAAATTTGGAACTGGGTATCGTTCTTTCTTGTAAGTTTATAGAAATGTCCTCTTTTTGTTCATTATTACTCATATCTTTTTCATAAAGATATACTTTCTGACATCTTCTATGTATCACTGTCTAGTACTATTCTTTATTAATTACCTACTCCTTAGCAATCTCCATTCACTATAAGCTCTTACTATATTTTGGCTCTAGTTTTCCTTTTCGGTGTATTTATTTTCCCACTGCCCTTTTCTGGGCTTGGATGCTCTGACTCCGCAGGATTTGAACATCATCCTGCAGCCAATGGAGCTCTGATCCTGATGTCCCTCAGAATGCCCTGAAGGAGGCTGCGTGGCCGTCACTTTGTGACTTTTGTCTGTACTTTTGTCATGCAGTGGGACATTAATCCAGCAAATCCTCTGAATGGCTCAGAATGCAATATGCTTTTTAGCGTGGCCTAGTCAAACTCAGTGATGTTGGATTGTGACATTAAACAGGCCATTCATGCTTATAAATTCTCAAATATGGCTGAACTCCTCAGTAATGTAAAACATTAATTGCTTGATGGCAGTTGTTGCTACCAAGGTTGACGGATTGCTATGGGACTAAAACCTTTTCACTTAGGGGCCAGTTGGTTTGGATTGCTGTTTTTACTTAATAAATTAAATCATGATTATGGAACTGCATTTTGTGCTGAATCATGTTATTGATGACTGGTATTTACATGTATTTAATGACCAGAAACATTTAAATGTGTCAAAAAATATAATCGGATTAGATCTGTAAAAGAACAAATATTTTCTTAAAACCACTAGTTTTGATGGCCAATCAGAAGCTTAGAGTTAATTTCCAAAGACCCAAAGTTGCTTCAGTATTTAGGGTGGTATTTGCAGAGAGAACACTGAAGATATGAAGGACACGCAGATCCATTTCAAGTTGGAAATAAAGACAATCAAAATGTAATTTAGTTAAATAGAATACACTGTGGAAGGAATTCACAAATGAGTCACAAGTCACATATAGAATTGAATACCAGGTTTAAATCGGATATGGGATGTTCAACATGCCACATCAATTAAAACACAACAGTCAGAGTATGTGAATCAGCTCTGCTGGAGTGAAAAGGTTCCAAAGAGCCTCTGTTTACTGCCATGTTATAGTAAAATTGTGCCAAGCAATGTAGAAATGCAGGGTCTGACCCATCCAAGACCAGGAAGAATTTTAATTGGACCAGTACAGAGGCTGAACCATTTCTGCAAAGCAACTCAGATATCAGTTTGTTTTTTATATCTTGTTTCTCTTAATTACACAGGCAGCTGGTTTCAATCTGTCTAACAGATGTGCCCCGATCACCTTGACGTTACGAGCTTCCACAAACAGATTATGTTCTGAATTAAAAAACAAAAAACAAAAAGAAGACTGTGTGAGTGCATGTCTTTTCAGTTTCTCCATCTGGTTGGATTTGCAGGACAAGGACAGCTCTGGAGCTACGGTTCTCCACCTTGCGTGTCGCTTCAGTCACCACGAGATCACCGAATGGCTGCTGAAGAGCGGCGAGGTGGACCCTGGGGCCTCCACCGACACAGGAGCCCTACCTGTTCATTATGCAGCTGCCAAGGGAGATCTGGCTTCTCTCCGACTGTTACTGGGACACAGCCCAAAGTAAGACTTGTCTCTTCACAGCGTTTAAAATGCTCCCTTTTGAAGTTACCCGTTTCCTCTTATCTGTAGCAACTTAATCTGGGCAAAGTGAGGGATTTCAGAGGTATTTTTAGCAGGAGGTTACAAATGACTTTGTTTACAGGACTAAGCTGCCAGTACTAGTGTGTGTACGACATACAGCAGCACCTCCAAAGAATTACACACTTTTTACCTGAACGTGCTTTCTGAATAAAATGTGTTGCTTAGCTATACACAAAAAGAATCAGATGAACTGATAAAGGATTATCTTCTATGCTCATGAAGGTAAAAAGTTAATAGCAGGAGATGAAAAACTGTTAATTGACATCAATATTATCTCAGTGATGCCCTTCCTTCAGGAAGACAAATTCCAGACTAGATGCAGCGTATATGGAAAGAAACATCGGAACAAGAAACAATCACAGGAAAGCTTTCCAGGTGATTGGTGTATTCCCACTATAAGCTTCCATGTTTAAATGGAACATGCAGCGTGTTCATTTTCAAATATTCATTGAAATCCAGAATATTTGATGTCCAAAATTTACTCAAGGATTTTACTTGGGATTTTAAAACAGCTACAGTTGTAATGCCCTTTTCTTAAATTTTATTTACAGCTTTAGAAAAATAATCTAATTTATTGTATTTCTTATTCCATATATTTAACACAATGTGACAAAGCATGACCTCTTACAGACATACTGTACTGCTGCCCTCAGAGGGAAAAGGCAGGTCGTGCTGCATTTTGTACCTCCAATATTTTGTGGATGCACCCCAGACGGGTACATACCTGCTGAAAATTTAATGCTCCTCAGAGACATTGCAGCTGCCTGATAGCTTGGCCCCATTCAGTCCTCCGCTCTGCCCCTCCCGCCACTGCTGTTTACTGTCGTCTCCACGGCGACACACAGAAGCACCAAATGGCGATAAGATAATGAGGGAAACAAATCCATTTGTATGGAGGAGCCGCTTTCTGGTCTCCAACCCTGAATGCACAGTGGAGATGAAGTTTAATGTTCAGACTTCAATGTGATGTGCAAACGTACATCCCTGAGTTTTACCAGTTATTGTGGTTTTATTTCTACCTGGAAGATCACAAAGATTACATGGACTGTCTTGGTTGCATCATTGCGTTTGTAACAAGCAGCCTAATTACGTTGTAACATAATGAGAGTATGACTGCAGGGCATTGAAAGTACATACAGTCAAGGTAAACAACAACACCTTTATGGTGTTTTCCGTTTTCAGCGTTTCATTTCGACTTATGTCTCACTCTTAATTGTAACAGGATATCTTAATGACGATAAAAATGCAAACAAAGACTGCAGTTCTGACAAGGAATTTCTAGAAAGTATTTGAACTACTGTAATTACTGTAGTTATACACGGTTCTGAAAAAGTATTTGCTCCCCACTGATTTCTTCAGTGCTGGCTTGTTTGTCACATTTTCATGTTTCAAAGCAATTGTATCGTCGTGGAGGAATTGTGGTCAACTCTTTTTAGCAAAGTTACTTTAATTCATCCACTGTTTATGCTAAGGCATCTCAGTCAGATTTATGTTCAAATTACAACAAACCCTTTGTTTTTTTTCTTATTTTTTGTCATTCAGATGTGTAACTATTGGTGTTTCTTTGGTTCATTATCTGCTGCATAACCCAAAAGATGATTAGGTTTCAGTTCACCAAACACAACAAAGGATACTAACACACAACTGCCTCTACGTTTAGCTAATTGTTATGATATCCTGATTCTGAAACAATGTGTTGGTACAGCAGAAGTATTGTTCCACCGTTGTCTCTCAACATAGTATTTTTCCCAAAGTCTTGGGAATGATCCAGATGCTTTATTGGGAATTGTGGAATAATGGGTCTTTGTGGTCAACTTTGGTTTTCACTTTGTAGATCTCCAGTGGATACAATTGTTTCCCTGGCTCTTTTATTCCCTATGATTCTAGTGGCTCATATTGATAGTAACTTCACAGGAAACAGGCCGAGAAACAAGGAGGAGTATGAGTTTAAAAATAAAAAGCGAACATGTTTCCTAGTTTTTCATCTGTTCTTGAATGCCTTCAGATCAGGGCAGTATGTTTTGCTTTTTGAGCTATTCTGACCTAATCCACAGTATCAGACAGGTTGTATTTCAGTGATTTCCTGATTCTACCTCTCTGACACAAATCGGTCAATCATCATGTTTCCTCTTAAGCCTCCTGGAAAGTTACTATAAACTAATGAATAATTAATTAATCTACTACGTGCTTAACTTTAAATCAGTCCGGTTTTCTCTCACATATTAAGATGGATACAATTGTTATTTGGTAGAGTTAGTGGAAAAAAGAAACATTACATGCTCAGGTTTGCAATTTGTCCTATAAAAGGAGTACAGGACATAATTTCAGTTGGTTTGTTTTGTTTTACTAAATTGTAAATTAGAATTTGATCCTAAAATCTGACATCAGTAGGTCCTCAAAAATGGTTACATTTCAATTAAAATTTCCACAAATATTAACTTGCAGTGGAGACCAAAGCTTGATCCCACATCCGTTAACACCCTTTCTGAACAAAACTCTTAGTGTGAAATGAATGCAGTCCTTTTTTGTCACATATTTTTTCATTTTGTCTTGTTGCAGGATGGGTCATTGCATTCGTGTTTCTAGATAGTTTTGCGAACTGCGTCTAAATGAGCACTTTATCTGCCAGTCTCTCCCAGTGAGCCAAAACAAAAAGCTCAATGTGCCTGACCAGATAGCCTCATTACACAAAAAGTGGATGAATGAATGAAAGGCTGAGAGAGAAAGAGAGAGAGAGTAAGTGGGAAGCTGCAGACATCTTATGTAATCAATTAGTGCAGATTAAGATCTTTGGCCTAGAGACTGTTCCAGCATGAAGTTTAAAAGGACATCGCTGTGTGTTGAGATAATCCAGAAAGTTAGCCGGCTACTGCTCCATCAGAAGTGAGAGAACATATTGTCTGATTGCTCCTTTTCTCCATATTTTTCACTTAGTAAATTTGAGTTCTTCATAGAGTTGACTTTAAGATTAACAAATTTAACGCCTTCAATATGAAAGTAGAGAATTTTAATCCTTACATAAAAAGTAGTGAAAACAGAGTCTGGAAAAATATGAAAGAATAAAATAAGTGTATGAAAAAGTACGCCTTCCTTCGTTGAATACTTTGTTGGTTTTGTTTATTTCTTCTGTGTCTATCCTTCCCTTTTCTTCCTTTTCTTTCTTCTTTTCCTCTTTTTTCTTTTCATCCTTTCTTCCATTTCCATAAAAAACCTTTAGTTTTTACCTGTTAAATGTTGAGGAACTTTGTATAGGTAAAGGTTTCAGGTCCAGCAGAGATACAGACTTAATGATAACCTCTTATTCAATATACAGTTAAAATTAAAACTAATAAGAATGTGTTTGTATTAGAATACATTTTCAAGATGCCATTATTGAGGTGTTAACTATACATTAGTGTCATAATGACTTCTCAAAGCTGTTTCTGTCTCTATAGTTTATTTCATGAAGCTGGTAAGATGTTAACGCAATGAGTAAATGAGTAAATAAGGGAGTATTTGATTAAACCAATAGCTTAGCTGCACCTCCTGTGCTCTATAATCCTGCTAATAAGTTCTTGGTGCAAGTTGGATAAAAGCCCCTTTCAAACATCCTTCACAACAACAGGTTTAAAATGAAAAGATGCAACATAACATGACATTGCAGCTACATAGAGACTATGTTTAGATAAAATATTACAACATTAATATTCATGTTTGAATTTAATCAAAAAAATATTTTTTGCGGAACTCCCCCCAAAAAACCAAAACAAAGTGTTGGTACAGGTGTTGTACCAACACTTTACTTTAATTGTGTAAATCTCTATCTACTGACACCTGACTTGGAAAATGTTTATGCTTTAGAAAACCTTGGCCTTTAGAAACTTTAATAAACTTTCAAAATTGTGCAGTAAAACACTTAAAAAACTTTTTAAATAGCCAATGAAACAGACACATGTCTGTTTCATTCTCTTTTGCAACACACACGTTACAAAAGAGACATCCATTTCTCCATCAAAACTCTTCATTATTCAATTGGGGGTAAACACTGAGCTTGTCAAAAGCCTTCATTAGTCAGGAGGGCCATTTGTAGGACATCAATTACATTACTGTAATGAAGACAACCTTAGTCTTTGTTACTGCAGAAAGGAAAAGTACAGTGGTCAGACTATTACCAGGGCAAAATGCTCACTGGAGCTGAAATGGAAATATATCATATGTCTCTTGCTCCAGTGTGAGAAGTTTTTCTGTACAGTCCCTGCTGAGGTGGTGCACCGTGTGTCAGAGAATAGTCTAACCTCTTTCCTAACCCTTTGAAATCTACACTCCTTCTCTAGAAGCACCTTTTCACTTCCTAAGCCTCCAGACTTTGAGGAGTTTGGTCCCGGTTGGTTTAGTACGTGACCTTTAGTACAGTGAAGTTTTGTGAATAGGATTAATTAAAGAAATATACTTTTCTCCTCCTAAGAAGAACATGTGAGCGAAACCCACTTTAGTTACATCAATGAAAGATTTATTAACACGCTCACTTCCTGATGACAGAAACACAGACGACTTCCTTTTCTTGTGTTAAAATATTTATTATCTAATTGTTCCTACCTGGAACTTTTCACTTAATCATTCAAAGAGGCCCTCAATGTTTGTTTTCTACTAAGATACAGTACATATTTATCTTTTGTAGCTCAGAATAAGCCTGACTCATATTAAAACTACTCATTTGGCATGATTTAACTGCAACCTGTGCAAAGGTGAGACGTAGCCCCTTAGCTTTCTTTTGTAGCGGATCGGTTCCATTTGCAACTCTCAGTTAGGCACATTGCGAGTCAAGCAAAGCTAGCGGGCTGATAATCCTCTTAAGTGACTCATTGCTCATTTGTCAGAGTCCAAATAAAGTACGACCTTATGGGAATTAGTCGGGAAGCACTCGTTTCCTCCGAGACATCCCGCTGCGAAAGAGAATATCTGGGACAAGAAGGGACACGAGGGCTGGATAGTTTAGCTTTGAGAGCCGGGCTAAGGACCTGTGGGGAAAAAAGAAAAACAGGGAATGAGATTCAGTCGGGCTTGCCTACTTTTAGCAACAGACGAAGGTGTTTTGCACCTACAGTCAGGCCGTGCGTACTTGTCTAAAGCTGAAGCTAAAAATAGTGATTGCATGTTGAAAAGCCTTTTTCCAGCAAGGACTCGTATCTGGAATAGACAGAATCACTAGAACAACGAGAAAACACACTTTTCAAATATCCATCTAGGTGTTGCTTGATGAAATGACATGTGATTCAAGATCATTGTCTTAAGTACGGATAAATCAGTGTTACTACTCAACAATTGAATCCTGAAAACAAGTATATGTATAAAACACTGACTTAAGGATTTGATGCGATGAAACCTAGTTGACCTGAACCATCCTCACTGGTGGCAGGATCATGCTGCTGGGAAACTGGTTAGAGATTATTAGTGGATGGATGGAGCTAATGCTGCGCTCCAGTTATTTGCGAAGTCAAAACTCAGAGCTCAGTTTGATGTCAGACCTGAGATAATTTTAGATTCACTCATCTTGTAAATAAACATGCTTCCACCACATCTTACTACTGTTGATGCGAGGAGCGGCCATATTGAAACACAAAGTCGGCCTTACAATTTGTAACCAGGGTTAGTCGGAGTTGCTCTTACTTTTTCAGTGGGAAATCCGACTTCGGAGGGAATGTCCCAGTTCCAAGTACAAGTGGAACGTAGCGTAAACACAGGAAGGTCATGGTAGAAAACCTTTTAACAGGCAGCTGTCTTGATCCAACTCATTGGCCGTTAAAGATAACAATCCAACCAAATCATTTACTGAATTACGTTGGTGACATTTTGTGACGTATCTTCCGTTGCGTCAGCAGATCGATTGATTGGATGCCAAAAGGAACCAGGACCTCACTGCGCCTCTGTGTGGGAGAAAACATCTGTGGTTGAGTCAGCTGTAAGGCTCCTTGAGGACTGACCAGTTCTAATCGGGTTGATTGCCAAAGCTTAGCAGGACCTGCAAATACAAAAAACCAGGCCCTGCCATAAATAGGCTATTGCTGTGGCTCAGCAGTTATCTCTCAATCTAAAAGTTGTAGGGTTCAGTTTTGGCAAAGGGTCCCTGGGCAAGGCACTTAACTCTAATTTAGGGTCCCTGCGTTTCCTACTGATCTGTGTATCTGTGCATGTTGGTGAGTATAACTTGGTGAATGTGGCTGCCATGTAAAGTGCTTTGAGAGGTCAGTGTGACTAGAAAACTGTAATTTATATTCAGTCCATTTACCAATTACACTGCTTAAGGCTTGAGACTGGTGTGGCGGTTCAATGACTTTTGTTGACCTAAAACATGAAGCTGGGGCAACAGCACATGTTCACGTTAACAGATGAAATGGTGGGTCTAGGTGGTTCTGTAAATATATCAAAGGTAATATCAAATCAAGGGAGCTGAATAAAAATGCACACCACATTTCTTTGTGAAAAATGTTAAAAAACTTTGCATCCTCTCGATAAATTTCACTATGATGTTCTTCTTTGTTTTGGTTGATCACATAAAATCTCAGTAAATACGATGCGCCACAGCTGCACTACATGTTAGAACCAGAACATTGACAAAAGAAATAAGACTCCTGGTTATATTTAAGCTGGAATTTTTTTTTTTTAGATGTTTAGACATTTATCAGTGCGTTGGGGAGAAAAGCACAATCTTGTTTAAAATAACTATGAAGCATTAAAGTTTCCCTGTTTAGCACCTTTTTAATGACTTTTTGTTAGAACACTAATTTCAGGTCAAATGTAGCAGCAGTTATCAGGTTTGCTGTGCACGACTTTTCATGCTTGTGGGTTTTATTTACTTGCAGTGTCGTCAACTCCCAAACTAAGAATGGTGCCACGCCGCTCTACCTGGCCTGCCAGGAGGGTCATCTGGAGGTCGTCCAATACCTGGTCAAGGACTGTGGGGCAGATCCGAGCATCAGAGCCAACGACGGGATGACGCCTCTGCACGCTGCTGCTCAGATGGGCCACAGCACCGTCATCGTCTGGCTGGTGTGTTGACATGCATGTCAGATCCTTTCAAATTTCTTTCTTTCTTTCCATTTGTTAACCACATCTTCTCATTTACACTAAGGGCAGTGAAATCAATAAATACAAGTGAAGTCTGTTCTTGTCTTCTCACCCTGTAGATGAGTTTCACAGACATCAGTCTGGCGGACAGGGATGGCGACGGGGCCACAGCCATGCACTTCGCAGCCAGCCGTGGCCATGCAAAGGTGCTCAGCTGGCTGCTGTTGCATGGAGGGGAGATAATCACCGACAACTGGGGAGGGACCCCTCTCCACGACGCAGCGGAGAACGGGGAGCTGGAGGTGGGGCGACCACAAGTTCTCTCTTAAAAAGTTCATTTTTTTCTCATTATTTTTTTCTCTTTTGTAAACAACAAAAGAAAAGAATAATTTGAGTATTTAAGTAGAGGATGTTTTCATTCTCTGTGCTCATCCATCCATCCCGGGTTTTACCACCCGTCTGTTTTGAATAACTGGCGTCCAGCGTACGGTTTTCGCCCCCACCCCAGTGACCTGCTGTTTTGACTACGTTTTTTTATGGTCAGGCTCAAAGAAAACTCTGTGTTAAAATTTTGCTCTTTCAAAAGTATTCATACCCCGTAAATATTTTGCCATAAACTTCCACGGATGTTGCATGCTTTTTGTGAGATCGACCAGCACAAAGATTCTTTCTGCTTGTGAATGTGAAGGATGTAAAGTAGTTCTCTTCAAGGTGTTTTATTAACCAGCTCTTCATCAAGTATACTTAAAGAACATGAGCGGTTATTCCGGAGAACCAAACTATATCATGTGTGAAAATCAAAGGCAGTTCTGAGCATTTGCGCCGATCATGACTAAAGTATGGTGTGCACTTTGGGACAACAGGTACAAACTGGGTTGTCTACACTGAAGGAAAGTGAAAAGGATACAGAAATGACTTTCAATCCATTTAAGGTACACAACAAGAATATGGAAAAGGTGATGGAAGTCAGTACAGTGAAGGATTAGCCTCCCTCAGGACAATGACCCTGCTATACAGTCAGAGCTACATTAGATCGTAGCATCAGAACGGCAAAGTCTAGACCTGAATAAATTAGGATTTTGTATGAAAACATAATCTCCTATTTGACTGCGCTCTAGATGTTTTGCATTGAAGAATGGGCCAGTCCTTCGGTCTTTAGAGGCAAAAAGCGGATTGAGAAAAATTCCCAAAAGACTGGAGGATAGGACAGAATGGATATGACACTGTTTAACCACCAATGTGGATATCACACTTTTGGGATTTCTACTTGAAAATTTGCTTAAATAGTGCATCATTTTCCTCCAGTTGACATTTATAACCACTTTGCTTTGGTTTAATCACATAAAATGTATAAAAATTTGTGGCTGCAACATGACAAAATGTGGAAAAGGTTCAACAGCCAGTTCAACACTGCAAATCATCCTAACACTGTGAAGCATGGTGGTGGCAGAATCATGCTGTGAAAATGCTTTACTTTTGCAGGAGCAGAGTTGGAATTGATGGAAAAATTGTCATTCATTTCTAGTGATGTGCTTTATGGACATTGCAGTCCATAAATAGGACTGCAATGTTAGAGTTAAAAGATGTTTTAACTTATCAAAAATAGGTAATCAAAAATGACCTATAATAATCATATTCAGTCATTGTGAGCCAATTAGAAATAATTTTTGTAATAAGTCTTTATTCGGGGTAGATTTATTTTCATTGATTTCTTAGAAGTATTCACAAATGTTAGAAGCAGAATAGCAGTCATGTGACCTTCAAGAATTTTGTAGTTATTACCATGTCAAAAACATTTTTTCAGAATACTGTGAAAATGGTGTTATTATATTGTTATTATATTACAAGTATAACTATCATTGTATTTTTTTTCACAGTACAGTTCTGATAGATTGCAGCGTCTTTCAGCACTGTGGGCCACATTTGAACCTTCTAGATATTAATTCAGTACTTCAAACTGTTCCCACTATTTGTGCAAACCAATTACCTCAGAGGTAATTACATTGATGAGTTTGTCATCAGTAATGCAGACTGACTGAAGTTTTGTTCCTCCTCTAACTGACCCCGTTCTCTCTCTGCTCCGCAGTGCTGTCAGATACTCGTGGTAAACGGTGTGGACCTGGGCATTCGGGACCAAGACGGCTTCACAGCCGCCGACCTGGCCGAATACAACGGCCACTCCCAGTGTGCCAAGTATCTGCGCACAGTGGAAAACATGGTAAGATCTGTGGCTGACAAGTCCCACTGCCACGAGTCCTGACCTCTGACCTCTGATCCACTCAGCAATGATAGCAAGCATAAGTACATGGTAACGCGCCTTTGCTGCATCAAAACAATAAGCTTATGCAACACTGCTTCAAGGAGCTGGATGATTTTTATTTTAACAGTATAAACACAAAAGTAATATAAACTGTCATTGTAAGAAATTTACATCCATTATAATGGGCACATTTTTGGCCTTTTATTTGATTAATGTTTATTTCTTTTTCCAAGTAAATAGCTATGCAACATAAATTTGTTGTAAATTTTCTCTTATCCACAAAGGGTTATTACATTTCCATAGAGTTGAGTTTGGAGCGCTAAGTTAATATTAACCCAGTTTATGCATCCACAGCCAGTCTAGGTGTGTAGTTGGATCACCAGGTTGTGTCCAAGGTTCGCTGCATAGCTGCTGATTTTAGAGGAAATTGAAGAAAATCTGACATGTTTCTTATTCCATTCACTTTTGTGCAAAACAGCCCTCAGCATGACTACAACAAAGGCGGCACAATGAAGCTTCATCTTGATTCCTCCAGAATATTTCTCATCCTTGTGGCCTAACAGTTCAATATGTGTTTATCTGAAAGTAAAACTTTTCTCTAGAAGCAAGCAGTTGCAAATATTGGGTGAGGTTTAAGGTGAGTTTCCTAAATTAGAAAATATTTTACATCTTTCAGCACCACTTAGGGAGGTTTAGTTGATTGTATGTATCTTTTTAGGCCTGCATGTGTACTTTTGAGCACGTGTGGATTAGGAGTTTAAAGAACCTTGGTATAAAGACTTGCTAGGAGCACACACTTTTTTCTGTAAACAGTCTGCTGAAAATTGATGCCTTAATTTTTACTGCATCAGTCTTTAGACAGACCGAAGTTGAGCAACGTTAATCAGGCGAAACACAGCAAGAAGTGAAGAGCGTACTTTGTTTCCCACAGTTTCCACAGCGCTGCACTAACCTTCATTCTTTACAAGTACTCACTAAAACTGGGTCTCTAATAAGAGAGGATTACACAATGAATGAGGCAGTGCAAGTTCATTTACAGGACCCTCAATATGGCTGCTGTTACATAAGGCAGTGTCGGCTGTGGGGTACATGTGAGGGCAACTCAAACAAAACAGAGATTTAACTCAGTCAACCCTTTAACTTTCATTGCGTTTAATTTAATTACAGGCATTCTATAACCATACCGTAGTTGGTTATTTGCAAATCTAACACAAATCAAACACCAAACACCTCTGTTTATTTTCTGGTTATTCCCAGAGACCTGAACTGCAAAACACCCGTTGCATGTACTATAAGTGAAGTAGCTTTCACCAGACTGACTACTCCAGGTTTTTCAGCTAATTACTAACTTACTCTTTGACTTCCAGCATCCTACAATGCTAGCAAATTCAAGTCCCAGAGCATGCAGAGTAATTATAACAGTGCTGGTGCCGGGGAGACATATCTCCTTTGTCTCATGTTCTCTGTTCTGTCACGAGGGACACGAAGCCACACGAGTCGAGCGCTTTGGGAGAAGACGAAAACCCCAGAGCTGTTCTGATCAGCTGTGAGAAGTTTCACTACTGTGCAGTAATTAAACTCATAATGCTTTTCTCCTCGTTTAATTCACTAGGGACTGAGCGGTAAGAGGGTTTATGAACTGATGTCTGAACATATGGATAATTCATAATGATGAGATTGTTCATTGTTGTAAAATAGAACTAGGTGGCATACAATTAATTTCTAATTAAATGAGTCATATAGAGTTGTTTTGGTTTTGTAGGGTTTTTTTTATATGTTACAAACACAAATGTTTGTAATAATTTGATATGATACAGGCCAAGTCAATGCAGGGAATAATCTTGAATTGGAAGAAAAAAATTATGCATGGCGTTCAGCTCCCTTTAATCTGATGCCAATAAATAAATTGAAGTGTAACCATTTGCCTTGGATTTACTGGTGTGTAGTCAAATCACAAATGAGACGAGACTAAAAAATTTTACACGCAAAATTTCTTCTGCGGCTGAAGAGAAACACTGCAAATCATCCTAACACTGTGAAGCATGGTGGTGGCAGAATCATGCTGTGAAAATGCTTTTCTTTTGCAGGAGCAGAGTTGGAATTGATGGAAAAATTGTCATTCATTTCTAGTGATGTGCTTGTGCTATGTTCCAAAGTGTGGTTAGACGCTCTATTTTATGTTCATTGATCTCAATAAAACGTGTTAAAGTTTGAGTCGGACAAAATCTGAAGCAGTCCAACGAAGTGTGAATGCGAGCTGTTGTACTTTGACGCTTTCTTTTATAATCCTGCGACAGAGTGTGGAGCATCGGGTTTTGTCTCGAGACCCTTCGATGGAGCTTGAGTCCAAGCAGCCGGACTCCGGCCTCTCCTCCCCAAACACCACCATGCCTCCAGCCAGCCAGGCAACGCACTTCGACATCGGCTCGCCGTCCAGCTCACTGTCCAACTACGACTCTGCCAACTCCAGCCAGTCCAGCACCGGAGAGAAGAGAAGCAGCCTTACAATGTCTCGAGGACCTCTCACCCAGCTGAACACAGTCGCACATCAAGGTCTGTGATGTTTTAAGGGACGGGATTATTATTATTTATTTTTTCATCCATTTATTTAGTGTTTTGCAATGTTTCTGTTTGGTTACTGCCTTAAATTTACACTGTTGTTTCACTTGGGGACATGTCAGGTGCTTTATATACAGGTGCTGCACCCTAGTGGTGTGTCCACGTAAATTTAGTTCTATGTAGTGACTCCCGTCATTTTTTTCTCAGTCATACTTAAACCGCTTACAAATAAAAGAAAATCAGATCCCAGATTTCAGCTTTATTGTGCAAATTAAAAACCGGTGCCAGTGCGTAATTTTTGCTTGGAATTGTTGTGAGACCGCCATTTTCTTACAGGTGCATCAGAGTCGGCCATTTCAGACATGCAGGCCTACATGGACATGTTGAACCCAGACATCGGCGCTGACACGGCCACCAGGAACGAGATCAGAGCTGACGGTGTACCCAACCCTCCGCCTCCTCCAACCTATCCTCCTCCGCCTCCCCCTCAAGCTCCGCCGGATCTCCCTCCAGCTCCGAGCTACCCGGCGCCTCCGCCCCCGCAAGAGCCTCAGTCGGCCGAGTTTCTGAAGGTGAAAAGCAACTTGCGGCACGTGGACAGCAAGAGCAGCAAAAAGGAGGTACGAGCGGTGTTGGCAGTTTGTCAGTAAAGTTTGTGAACATCAAAAACAGACATGTCCCAGAAATTATATTTTATTTTTATTTTTTTAATCATCAGCATATGTTTTACAGAGACACAGGAAGAGCTGTCTGTTTGTCATAAATTGGCAATTAGCTGCTTTGCCCCCACCTACCTTCCCAGTGGGTTTAATAAAATGGACTGAAGCTCTACTGTAACAGTGTGCCTTCTCCGGTGAGCCAATAACGATGTTATTGTGTCGGCATGGCTAACGAGGCCACAGAAAGTGCTTGTTAGTGAGCCGGGCCTCTGATCTGACACATTGCAAAGCCCAATGTGATGGGTTTGATTTTAATTACACTAATTAATCTGGCCACAGATGACTCAAACGTCTGAAGAAGAGCAGCAGTGTCGAGAGGCAATAATATAAATGTCACTTCTGCTTCTGCTGGATTGCTTATACAGACATTGTGTGTGAAGTTGTGTTTCTGACAGAGATGGGAATGAGTTTATTTAGCGGTGCAACAATGATTGATCTGACTCTGTCATGAGAAATGCGATTTCCTGATTGCTGCCATGTCTGGCACTGTGGTTGCGAGATGAAGCGCTTTACGATTTTTTACTTATTGCTATGTTGCATCCAAAAAGTTCAGCATGCTTTATTTAGTTCTTTTAACCCTTGTGCATGCAAGGACTGAAACAAACATAGAGGACTGTGGCAAATGATACAAGTTTTACGTGTGTGGGGACGGTTGGACCCCATTTCTAGACACATGGGTTGAGGATATGTCTCTCAACCCGACACACGGGTTGAGGATATGTCTCTGGTAGCTTTACACACGTGCATACTGAACATATCTTTTGCCCATTATTCCTTTCAAAAATATCTTTCGAGATATTTTGAGTGTCTGTAACATTAGTTTTCAAATATCACTTTCTCTAAACCAGGGGTGCCAGCCTAAAGTCAGGAAGGATGTGTCCGGTTTGCTTTAGATGTGTCCCTACTTTGACATCACTGATTCAAATCCTTCTAAGTGCGTCTTCATTTTCTAATAACCAACCATCACTTGATATGGGTTCCTTGATCCATCTGAAACATGCAGGACTCTGAACCCTTGAGAACTGACTAATCTATACCTTTCTATTGAAGTTTTGGTTTTGAGTGCAGGCCAAAGAGTTTCCTGTTGGTCTGACCAGAGCTCCTCCGTTTACATTCATGCCATGTATTTAACCCTACCATGCACAGTGGTAGGGTTATCTAAAAGCCATTTTCTTGTGCTTCTTGTGGATTTTATGCTATAAATGCACACACACCACTGAAATGGACAATAATGCATCATAAAATACACTATCAACTACTGGCCATCAACTGCAATGATGGCCATCAGAAAAACTTACTTCTTCAGTTTTCCTTCCATCATTATGGAAGGAAAACTGAAGAAGAGAATCTTCTTTACAACTTTATACCTAAAGTGCCTGCGGTTTTCCTTTGATCTCATGAAGCTGTTTGTTCTCTAATATGGTCCAACAAACATCTGACTCAAGGGAAGCTGTATATATACTGAGATTATTTTACACACTTGTGTAATATTTTGTAGTTAGATTACATCAAATCTTCCACTGGATTTTATCTGATGGTGCCAGAATAAAGAAGGGTGAATATATATTTCCAATTTACAGATTCCTATTTGTACAACATATTTGATAACAATAATCTTTTACCTTCCACTTGACAAATGTGTGATGTTTGGTGTTGGTCTGTCACATAAAATATTGAAAAAGATTCAATTTAACTTTTTTTTTTTAATTCTTGTTTTATATTTGATTTACTGGGTGAACTTTTTTCCTCATTTGTACTTGGATAAAATCGCTTGAAACAATACATGGTCTTTAGTTGAGAATGACTGATGAATATTTTTATGCAAATCGCAGGAAGCTAAAACGTTGCACAGCCAGCTGGTTTGAGGGTGGAAAAAATGTGCTTATGAATTGGCAGGTTGTAAGCATCTGCAATGCAAATAGATCACATTGCAGTTATAAATGGTGAGTCAGTGAGCTTTTTCCTTAGAACGCATCCATAGCGAGTTCTTTGTGTTTGTGTGTTTCTGTGTGACTCTGCGGGGGAGATGTTTAATGAAACTCTAGTGTCGCACCCTCTCCCCTCCGTGCCCAGGTGATCAGCTCAGGGCGCGCCCCGTCTTAATAATTTAGATAAGGTCTGGCTCTCGGAACACAGGCACACACACGTGCACAGAAAGACACACAAATCGGATCTCTGTGTACCAAACAGTGAAAAACAATCCACCTGCATGCTAATGCTGCAGTGAGCCTCGGGTGGATTTTGTTGACGGCTCGACTCATTTGTCTGCATTTGACTCAAAGCAAAAGTTTATTGTGCGGCGTACAAACCTCCCTAACCACCACGACTGCTAACGCATGTCTCAGTTTTAATTCTTTGGAATGCAATCCATCAGAACTTTTTTTTATTTATTTTGGCACTATTCCTGCTGCAAGTGCAATTACCAAAAGGTTTTGCACCTGCACCGAAGGCTGGAATATTCTGATAATCCCAAAGCCTCTCAGGATTTGCGTGTGGCGAAGGCGACGGCCAGAGGAACACATGGGAGTTTGTGCTTTGCATAAGCGGAACTGGGCAGGGTCCGGGGTGTGGTCAGTCAACGGGACGGTGGTGACATCATAGCCGCGGCTGAGCTGGCCCAATAGGTTATTCATGAGGCCTGTGGGTAAAGTGAGAGGTCCAGGTAGAGTGACAGGCGTAGGCTCTGAGCGGAGAGAAGGTGAGGCGCTGGATCTGGTGACAGCTGCTCTCCGTCGGCTCCGCTGGGTTGCCCGGTTGTGGCTCGGTCCAGACTAGAAAGCTGCTGAAACAGTGGGCTCCTAACAGTAAGGTAAAGTGCGTTTGCTTTTCTGAGGAAATGTCTTTTTCTTTGTTTATCTTTTTTGCTCTTCTTTCTACAAAGCTTATCTACTTCCAATTTGCATATTTCAGCTGTTTTACATTCTAGGAATAAATCAAACCTGTTTAGTTTTTCTGCAAAAATAAGCTCTCTTTTTTAAATTATACATCGGAAGCGATCTTGTTTTTTTGACGCAAATTGCCTCCCTGTGTTTAACAACATGTAAATGTGCACGTCTGACAACAAACAGACTGAACAAACTTGATATTGTTCTGTGCACTAATAAAATGTAAAAACATAAGGAGACACATGAACAAAAGCCATATATCACTTCCTGCTGACAGACAGATATGTGCAATGAAAGGAAAAGGAGTCGGTGTAAATGAGAGATTGTTGGGGGTGAGGGGATGCTGGCAAAACAAAACACTTTGTACATTTGCTATTGTCGACCCGTCTCCCCGGGGGACGACGATCCATCTGCATCTCTCTGGGCTCGCTTTACCCCGCCCGCTGATGAGTGCGCAGGGGCCATCTCTTTGACAGCAGACAGGAGTCAACACAATTAAAGTAGCTTGTAGGAACTCGGAACACAAGAGTGCACAGGAAGAGAGAAGGTCAGGGGTCAGCTGTCAATTATTTCTGCTCACTCACGTCAATGTCAGACGTCCCAACACTTGAGGTGCTGGTTTGGGTTAAGTGAAACAAAAAAAAAAAAGAAAGAAAAGAAAAGTCCAAGTTGTGTGCCAGCATTTTGGATGTAAATAAATACAAATCTGTTCCTCAGTCTTGGATTTGAAAGGCAAAGCAGCTTTTTTTCTTTAAAACTTGCATATCTTTTTCATGTTGGTGTTCGAAAGAGATTTTTGTACCTGTAGAATTTTTTTTTATCCTTTTTTTTTTTACAACACAGGTTTTTGAGAGACACAGACATATGAAGTATGGGAATCAGGAAGTTTTGTTGCGTATCTATTTTTTCAGGCAATAACTTTATGCAAATTTTAAAGCTTTTTGCATGAAGGAAACATATTGGAAACCAACAGGAAATATAACTTCTTTTTTTTTACACTGACATGTGAAAATGAAAGTTTTTTCCCACTGAAGCTTTTAAATGTCAAGCCTCTCAGGTACTTTTTGTACGGCGAAAACTGTGATTGAGAATATTTGACTGTTGTCATGTTATTAGAAATCCAGCCATCTACACAATATTAAAGCAGAAAGTGACATTCCTAAAACGACGTGGCTAAGTCAGTGATCTGCTCTCTCCTTCACTTCATTATAAAATCTGGATGGGGCCCAACAGGCTGTGGATGGTGAAACATACAGTGGATGCCAGGGCTTTACATGGGCTAAATTAGTGCCCTGTTCTGCTATTCAAATAAAGCAGCTTTGGTCCCCACGAGAGAGCTAATCCAGCAATAAAACAGAGTAAATACATTGTTCTGTTGGTGTTCAGCTTTCCTCCTGCCACCCACACACATTCATAAACATGGGTTAATTTTTCACACAGTATGGAAAAACATTTGGAAAAAAGAGAAAAAACGTGCATGGGGAGTTTTAAGCTGACTTGTATTTTCTCTTTTTAAATCTGTGAAGCAGCTGACTCCTGGGGACAGCCACGAGAAATTGCGGCGAGTGGATTCAAACAGGAAGTCGAGGAGCTTCAACAAACAGCCCAGCACTGGGGACTACTACAAGAGTCTGGGCAACGATACGGCGGAGCCCCGTGGGAGCAAAGTCATGGCGCCCAACGAGGAGGCAAGTTGAAGACATCTAAATACCTAGAAAGGGCCTCAAAACAATATTTCTCAAAGCTTCACTCATGCAGGATGCTGACGTAGCAGGCAGTTCATTTTCTGTTCGCTGAAAATGAAAATGTATCTATTTAGCATGTGTTTTGTCAGCGTCCAGGGTAGCGTGGACATGCTGTTGCTGTGTTAGGTCATAGCTTTGGGTGTGGTTTAGCTGAGCATCAGCATAAGGTTACAACACTGACGGGCAGTAATTTGCCTGAGCGTTACCACTCAGTGTGTTACATAATCTTCTACTGTCTTGACCCTTTATTTTCCAGTCTCCAACTCCTCAGTGGAAATGTTCTGTACAGGCATCATTTGCTAAACAGATGACCGGCACTGCAACATGAAGCTTCCTGTAAATGGCAACAAAAATCTAATTTAAACTTTTTTCTATGAGCAATAATTTATTTCAGTACATAAAAACAAATATAGTTTCATATGGTAGCATATACAATAGATTACATAATACAATGGATCTATTTTTTTATTCTATACAGTATAATATTCCTAATACCCAAAAAACACAAGTGCAAAATGTATAGTAGTAAAAGTGAAAGCATACTGATATAAATAAGTTTATTGAGTTTTAGTTGCCATTTATCTCTAAAATAGTAGAGATTATATTATAATCTGCAATAATATTATCTGTACATATAATATTATGTACAGGTATTATTGATATTATTAATAAATGCGAATGAAATTTGAATTTATACACTCGAAACAAGAAAGAGGCAAATATGATAATTGCCAAATTTAAAAATCTAAATAAAATCAAAGTAAATAAATTTAATAATGCATATTGAAAATTGTGTCATTTATTTATTAAAGCTCCTAAACACTGCTTGTCAAATAGCTTTAATACATTTTATTCCAGATAAATAACACATAAGAAGTAATTTAAATAAATACTTCTTTTGTTTCTGGTTTATCTTTGTGTTTCACAGCAAGAAATCCCATAAAACAAAACAATTAATTCAAAATGACAGGTTCTGATTAAAGCTACATATATGGACATGTGCAGTTAGTTGTAAGTCTCAATTTGGGTTCATCGATAAATACTGAAGCATTTTACTAAATCTCTGCTAAAACCACCTGTTTGCTTCCACATAACTTCACAAGCACAAGAGGATGAATAAATAGTCAGCTGGAGTCAATGATCATTGTCCCTGGAGAAACCCGAAACTCCCAGGAGTATCAGGAGTGGCGAGTGTTCAGGGGGGACACATGCTATAATCCACATTGAGCCAATTAGAGCCCCAGAGGGGCCCCTCCCTGCCTCCAAGGACCCCAGCAGATGGAAGGGCTAATCAAGGGAACCGGCACGCGCCGCCATGACCCATCTGGATGCCCCTCCTCTCTCCTCCTCCTCCTCCTCCACCTCAACTCCCCGGGGAGGCCTGGAAAGTGAAGGGAGCAACAATGATGAGCACGTGTCTGAGGAGTGCCGGGTGGGGCGGTGGGAGATCCAGTTAGATGTCACAGTCCATTAATTCGCCTCCAGCTGAGTTCCTGCATGGTTTTGGAGCGTGCCGACGCGTGCAGGACTATCAGTTGCAGTGGCAGATGGTCCATTCACTCCGTTTTCTGCGCAGGATTCCCTCCTGTGGGATTAGGTCATATTAGCTCCTTTATTACATGTGAGGGTATTGTGTCTTTATGAGCTGGTTAGAGACGTCCGGAAACGAGAACAAGGCGTGCATCTGTGCCTGGCAGCAGCCTTTGCAAGAATTTAATAGTTTTACACCTCATAGCAGAAGTACAGGACTTTCATCATGCAAGCTCAAAATATGCTGACGGTTTTTCACAAGCAAGGCATAATAAACTTGTTACTAGTTATTTAATCAATATAAACAATTTGGGATGGGGCTTTATCATGTTGTTCATCATTTGAGTAATATTCATTTGTTATAATACAATTTAATTGTTGTTGCAATAAATTCCAATTAATTAATTAATTCCAATTACAATTAAAACTGTCAAGATTGTTAGTTTTGCTATTTTCTCCTCTCTTTGATCAGCATATCAATAAAATATCAATACATTTGAAAATATAATTAAATGCTGTTACTGTGCAAAGTTTAGTGATACAAATTAAACTCCTTCATGGCGTCCTAAAGAAGTGCATTAAAAATGTTGACTGTTTTTCAAGAGCGCGTTTGTGATTTTGAGGCTATAACTGCGGCGCCACGCGGTCACAGCAATACAATTACCTGAAAAAGATAAGTAGTTATTGTCACTTTTATTGTTATCACAATAGTGCCACAAAATATCGTGATATACTGTAAGTCCATATTGCCCACTCCAATAAACAATCTAACAATGTCAGTTCTTTACAAATAAAATATCAAAATCAGCTTTGTGGCTGTGCCATGAGGAATGTGAAAAGCTGAGCGGGAACTTCAATAAGACGCTCCAAGAAACGATGGCTGCTAAAACTTCTGTCCTCTTCGCCCAATCATTGACCACCAGTAAACTCTAGGAAAGAGATGACTTTAAGGATGCGTCATGTCACTGACATCATCTGCGTTTTCCTCCTCTTTCCTTCAGGGTTCGGTATTATTGGAGGAGCCTGCGGAGAGTCCCGCCCCCACCTCTGAAAATGGCACCACAGAGGAATCTGTGTCGCCTCCACAGCCGCCTCCACCGCCTCCTCTCCCCCCCAGCAACCCGATGCCAACGCCCCCTCCTCCTCCTCCGCTGCCCACCGGGCCACAAACCACCCAGAACAACGGCAGCTCCACCCCCAGCTCCACCGACAACAGGCGCCCATCTTCCTCATCAGGAAGTGAGTGCCTCTTTTTGTTGTTTCTCAAGTCTCCCCACTTTTTTGCTTGCATACTTTTACTGAAAGTGAGAAAGTGGAGAGTGTGTGTGTTTGTGTGTGTGTCAGTGTCAGCCACCAATTTATCACTCCAGGTGAAGATGAGCGGCGTTCAAACCCGGCCTTCTAAATAACAGATTGTAAATTAATGATGTGAGCGTCCCGTTACCCCGAGATCTGGTTTAGAGTTCAGTTATTTCCTTAAGTGGCCCTCTGCCCGATATCACTCTGTCTCACTAAACGCACGCCGCTCTGCTTGTAGGAAACGTTGGGGATGAGAAGTTACTAAACTTATTGCTTGTCCATTACTGCTTGTGAAAAGTCCTCAGTAGCTGTTGGAGAAATATGAGGTGAAAATCCAGATGCTCAAAAGTAAATCATCCATAAAGCGGGAGTAAGGGGAAGAGTAATAAAATAAAACTATTGCCTTATAAAATAAGTTGGTTTATGATTGAATTTGTCAACATGCATTTACCTCCTAAATATTTTTGTCTATTTCTTTTCATTACATCTTTCCACTTTCATCTGTTTCCTCTGCATGTCATTGTCTTTTCTTCCTTTCTCTCATTGCCTGACGTGGTTTTTCCTCGATGCTCTCAAGACGGGAACGTCTCTATCTCCCAAACAGACAGAGGGCCACTTAGACAGATGAAGAGTAAGTACAAACTGAGACTTTAACCTGATAGATGTCAGGATCTTCCCAGACCCTTATATCCACTTGAGCTTCCTCATAGATGCACCCATGTGAAAAAAACTAATTCAGTCATTTTTTCTTGGAAAAACAAGTCTTTTAATTGCATTTGTTCTGCTCACTGAGTAAAACATATGAGCAGAAAAGTGTTTTTTTAGAGGAGGAATAGTTTGGACACCCTAACCTCTCAAAGATGTTGGCCTCTTTAGCTGCGACAACCTCAGTGGGATGCTTCCACCGGGTTCGACATGAGGAAACTTTGTTCCACTCCTCACCTCCAGCTGTGAGATGTTTGAAAGTTTTCCAGGTCGTTAAGCCCATCTAGAGCCACTTCAGGACATTTCGATTTAATCAGGCTCCTGACTCGGTCCAGGACTTTTTCATCTATTCATCCTCAGACAGTATTTTGTGGATTTACTGCACAGTTTCCATTTATTCATCTGCCTTAAGAACACTATTCTAGAAGTTCTTCTTCTGAGGTAACTGTCAATCTGGGCTTTTGGTTTTTCTTGCAGAGTAAATATTTGTTCCTTGGGCATCTTACATGAAACAAACTCCTGCAGTCTGCTTTGCACTCTCACATCACCTGTAGCAAGAGTTTCCTTTAGGTTCTGTGTTGACCATTTTGTTGACCCTGAAACTTGTACAGTTTCAGGGTCAGTTCAGGAAAAAGGACAGCTAACAAATTGTATCGTGGAAACAAATTGCTTGGACTTTTACCGTAAGATTAGCGCTTTAGAGTTTTATTTTCAAAAACCAGACTGTTTCCTGAGGCTGTTTCTCTAATGAGCCTCAATGAAAAGGCATGAGCAACTCTTGCCAAAAAGAATCTGATTCTGGTAACTCCAAATTTGAATAGTCAATAGCTGAATCTTTTCCTCGACAGATAATGCATTTTTATTACATTTTGAAAAAGGGATTCTTCAGGTTTTATTGTTTATATATATATTAAATAATTTAATTTATTTCTGTTGAGCATCCAGTGTTAAAAAAATCCCATACAGACTGTAATAGAGCAACCTAATTGTTTTCACACGACTCTAATTTATTTGTATTTTTTTATTACACTTTTTTTCCTCTTCTTTACTAAAACAGATCCATCCGGTGTTCCTCACTATCTCAATAAGCTTCACACTGTGCTGGTTTTATTCTACAGACACTGGAATTAAATAGTTTTTAACATATGAGACAAAGAAGTTCCTCAAACTGAATTAAAAAGTTGAGTAGGAAAATCATGTGACAAAATAAGAGCTAGAAGAAGGGAAGATCGTCAAACATAGAGCTCAATATTTGCAGGGAAAAAACCCATCAATTTGTCTTTTTCTGAAGTGATAAATCAATTATTTAGTACATTTTTTTAAGTCAACATCTATTTTATTCATAGCGCTTTCCACATTTTTACCCTTTATAAATTTGACTAAATACTTTAATATGGATTCACCATTTTTTGTAGCTTTATGATTTAATTTAACAGATAAAAACAATAAAATAATCCAACCTTTTAATTGGGCACATTTATTCAGCAGAGGACAATATTCTGTGGTAATAAATAATTGCTTTATGAGTGAGTGAGTGAGTGAGTGAGTGAGTGAGTGAGTGAGTGAGTGAGTGAGTGAGTGAGTGAGTGAGTGAGTGAGT
>CAEGAF010004762.1:0-41449 GCA_903067075.1 Micropoecilia bifurca
GCGGCCGATTACAGCAGGAAGGTTGTGTCTGATAGGATATTAAGGGAGCTTTTTATCTGGAGTAAAGGAGTTCATGAGGTTTAACTGTTATATCTCATCTCAGAAATGCTCTCTGTAGATCTGAACGTTGTTTCTACAGCTTTTTTTCCCTAAATGTTTCAAATTATGCACCAAAGTCCTAGCCTGTTGTTTTGTTTTTTTTGGAATCCATTTTTGAACCCGCTGATGTTTAGTAGCAATTCTTATTTTATTCATCATTCTTTTATTTTACATCTGGCAGATTTGTTGTGTCGCTTTTGACGACTTTTTAAGGTGGAGGAAAAGAAACTTACCAGCTGTTTTCCCACTGAAACGGTTCGGATGACAAACGACGCCTTGTTTGCATCTGCACACAGCAGGCCAGGGCCAACACTGCGGCTTGATTGCGCGGTAACGACACACGTCACTTCGGGGGAGGTTGCATGTTTATCGGACCTGGCTCTGCCGGGTTTGGCGCTCTGGGTATTGCAATCATCAGTCAGACCTGATCAATGTTTTAATTACGACTCCTCCTTATTCCCCCGGTTGTAAATCATCCTCCCTCGCTCCGCTTCTCGTGCGCCGTTTGCTTTTTTTCCCTGCTGGGAGAGCAACCTGTGTGAGACTCGCAGTGAGCTGTGAATCCCACACCAGCTCCAATTATATTCACATGCATCCCGGCGCTCCGAGGTTCCAGCTTGTTTATCATTTCGCTTCGCCGCATGTCAAGCGCCTGTAAAATGTCCAAGAAAATGTAAAAGCTCACTATAGAATGGTGACGTTTTGAATTTGTAATGAGTCACAAATGAACAAAAGACTATTAAAAGAATGAAAAATGGCAGAATGTATATATTTAAACATTTATATAAATCTAGTTGGTTATTCTTCTCCCTAGAACTTCTCTGCCACTTTGACCGTTTCCATTTTTCTTTCACGTTTTCTTACCTAGCAAATTACTTTTGACCTTTTCTCCCATAATCTTCCTTCAGCATTACAGTGTGGTTGTCAGATAATGAGCTTTTCAGTCTCTACCGCCAAAAATCCAGATTATACCTGCCAGCCAATTGTAAAACTCTGCATGTGTAAAAACGCTTCACAGCTCAACTCTTTTCTTCCTCTGGCAGAAAAAAAAAACCCCTTAAACACACAGATAATAAAGTAGGGGACATTGGTTTAACGTGATACAGGTAGGGCCATCAAAATCTTTCCAGAGGAAGGGAGAAAGCGTTTGAACCTACACTGATGCGATACTCATCCTAAGTGAACGGCTTTAAAGGTAGACATAGTTTAGTGATCAGCCTCATTGGCCGGAAAATGAGACATTTCAGATTTGTGCCTCGGATCTTATTTAGTTTAGCTCTTATTCAAGACCAGAGAGATCGGCGTGCAGGAGGGAGGTTAAAATACAGAACAAAAGCTAGCATACAGAAAGGAAGACATGGGGAAGCAACAGAAATATAATCAAATTAAATTATCTCTTGGGATTATACACGAGCACACCAAGCACCTACACGTTGAGTTGTAGAAGAAAATGGATCGAATGTCAAATATTTCTAGTGCATAACTTCCAGGGCATCATAAAGAATCGGCACAACGGAAAAACATGACTCCTATTGACTTGGAAAACTCACATTCTCAGAGTTAATGGACCAAATAATCCATCAGGGCAGCCAGTCCACTGCCTGCTGATTGCCTGCTCGGTTTCTGTGTCCTACCAGGTATCGGCCAGCACAAAGTGGAGTCTCTGTTTGGTGTGTTCAGCTGCGGTCAAACCGTCCAGCCTGGTGTGAAAGAGCGCCTGGTGTGAAAGAGCTGAGAATAACAAACGTAGACGGTGCAGCACTCAGCACATTTCTACTACTCGTCTGTTCAGGTAAAGATGAAGGTTAAAGTTCACTCTCCTTCAGTTTTAGGTTTTATTTCTCCAGACAGACCAAAGCTCATCTAGATATTTCCAGGCTTTCTGTTTGACCTACAGTGACCTGATTACATACAGTCGTTTTTTATTTTAAAACTTAACGCAGAATTGGAGAGCCTTGTGCAACCATACTTCATTAGCTTGTAGACTCGCATATGAAAAGTGAGTTTATGTTGGACCTAAACGCCCTCCAGGCCCGGTAGTTTCAAATCAGCCAAGATTGTCATCCCTCCACCACCATGTTGCCTCAATGTGTTTGTCAGGTAATGTTGTGATCCATGTTGTTCCCTCTGATGCCTCTTTGCAAACCGTCCTGGGTCCCGATAAAATAATCCTTTTCTATGGAGAAGTGGTTTTTGTGTTTTTTCTCTTGGCCAACCCAAGACGAACCTGTTTGTACTTTCTCTTGCTTTACGATAAAAATAATGTCTCACTTTATTTTATGTCACTTAGAAATCAATCGTTTTATCTATCTGTTTGATAATGGTGACCATAATTATATGTTAAGATTCAGCATAGGTCTGAAGTAGGACGTCAGATTTTAAATTTGCTCAAAGAACATAGTCAATTACTCCTGGATAATCCCATCTCCATAATTGTTTAGCCTTCGATCTCTGACCTGAATGTGATTGGTTGAAACTGGCTTGGCCAGTAGGAATCTGTAGATTTACAATTTTAAGAGTAAATGGAAGACTTTAGTTTTCAAAACTGGTTAAAATCTAAATGACGACCAATCACGCAGTTTCTTCAACAGATTTGGAAGAAAAAGGGTAATTTGTTGGTTATGTTCCTACGAAACAAAGATTAAGCTTCCTTTACAATGAAACATATAAACAGTAAACTCTTCATGTCTTGTTTCATTGTTTTATATTAATTAAATCTGTAAGGTATAATTTGAAGTTAACATCTTGTTTCTTGGTTACTCAGTGACATCACTATTAGCTACTATTAGCTGCAGTTTTCCAGAAACAACTCTGCTTTCAACTTGTTTGTAATCGCACATAAATCTCACTCAGGCATAGGAGGAAACTATTACTTCCATTATGGATGATAAAAACTAAACAAATCCAGCCCTACATTAACTTGTGTATTGTATTGGAAAGGGCGCAATTGGTCTTACCAGCCTTTGAACAAGGACAACATGATTAATACGAAAACCTGGAGTTAACCTCCAAATGCAAATGGCACAAATATCCATCTTCTCGGCAAACACCTGGAGCGGAGCAGGGATCCTGAATTTTGGGCACACAAACGTGTCGTGAGCGCCTCATTCCCCAGGGGGTGTCTGCACCCAGAAAACGCCGCGCACACCGGGGGAGATCAGGCCATCGCCGACATCTTGTCAAAACACGCTGCAGCGCGGCGCACGTGACAACCTGAACCGCTTCATATCAGCGCAGGCCTGTCGAAGCTCACCGTGAGACGGGTGCATGTGATGCGACGCTGCGCGCATGCGAATGAGACGCGACTCTGCAGGCTTACAGATGTTGAAGAGAAACACATTCAGCTATTTTTTTTTTGTTTTTTCTTTACCAAAGCGAGAGATGTAGGTGTAAAAAATGTGGACGTTTTTGTCCAAGAAAGCCAAATAGTAAAACGTAGCTCCTGTTTGCAATGTCGGACACTAAAGGAAGACATGGTATATGGAAGCCAGAGTGAAGACCTGACGAGAGGCCCCAGGGCTGAGAGAAGAGCAGACATTTCTGGGACACTTGATGTTACAGTGAGGGGTAATTGAACCACTGGATGTACACAACATAAAAGTTTGACACGCCGAGGGTATAGATTGTGCACTGTCTAGGAACATCTCAGCTTTAATGTTCTCTTCCAGCGCTGCAGTTTTTTTAAAGGCCATGCTAGCAGCATGACTCCCGGGATGCGAACATCCCCCAGCTCCATCCTTTGGGCCACAATGAATAATCCTGAAAGGCTCATCATTAAAATCTGATGTGTGCCCCTTTCTCAACTCTAGTTTTCATCTGACTTGCTTCTGTCGTCTACAACACGTTGCACTGCATTGCGAATTGTCTCGCTTTCCCTCCTCTGATACTGCGACTGCGCTTATTTTCAGTGTATCTTCACGAATCAGAATTGCAAATAGTTTGCATAACATATGCATGCACTCTTTCTAAAAGCCTCAGATCGTCCTCTGAAATACAGTTTGGATTGTCCATTTTCTCTCTCCGTTCATTCAGCTGATCGACAAAGAGCCTTGGCGTCCCGGAGCGGAGCAGCAATCTGTGCCGCTTTCAACTCAGGCGCTACACCGGTCCACGTTCATGTAGCCTGATCTAGAAAACACATTAACATGCCCCGTCCCCGACCCGCTGTAGATATGCTTTTATCAGCTCTGAGTAGGAGGTTTTTCCCCTAGGCACATCGGATTTAATTTTTTTCCCCCTTCATATGTACCAATAAACGTGATCCAACTCGTGCGGCAGTCTTTTTAAATTATTCTCTGCAAAACTCGTATGCAGAAGGAAACCAACTGGTTTGTGTACAGTTATTGATGGTGCTACATTTAGTGCATAACCACTGGCTTTGCCTTATCTTCCCTCATTTAACTGACCCAAGAGGTCATGCAATCCCATGCAACGGCCTCAGATTTAACTGCTAAAAAGAAAAAATAAAAACAAATTCAGGGGGAGGAATTGTTAGAGAGCAAGAGCAAAGAGAAAAACATCTTCTTATTTTTAGATTCTTGTGTGTTTTTCTGGATTGCATCATGACCAGGAGCATCAATACATGACGGGTCTCAAATGTTGTTTTCCTAGAGTGGAGTAATTATGATGAAATTATGATAAATGACTTTAAATATAACAATTTGCACAATTTGTGGTGGAATTTTCAAAAATATCAACGTATACACAGCCATTAATTAACTTAGTAAAACGTTTCTTGGAAAGTTACACAAAATGTAAAAGTTTGTGAAAATCTTCAAAACAATTTTCCCAAAGAATATTCCTTTGAATACATAAACTGATATATATACTCATAAGGAATGAGAGCAGACAGAAACGTGATACTAAATCTAAAGTTAGTTTAGCACACATGGGATTAAATGACACCTTAACAGCTACTTTATAAAAAAACATCACAAAGCAGACTTTGTGTGTGTGTGTGTGTGTTTGAGTGCAGTTCTTGTTTTGCCTTTGACGACTGACAGGATGTACCTGCACCGACCTCGCTATCTTTTTATCTGGCCAAAACATTATCACAAGTGAGACTCAGTGTCCCAAGCTACTTCCACTTGATTCATGTTCCTGCCAAGTGAAGCATGTGGAAAAAATAAATAAATAAAAAACTCTAGATCCATAACTGAGCTTTGAGAGACCCCAAAGGTGATATGTCCTGAAAAAGATAAAGGACTGTCTATTAAAATAACGCAAGTGAGCCAACATCCTCTCACAAAGCAAGTTGGGAATAGAGTGTTTCACATATTGAGTCTTCACAGTGGCTCGAACTGAGGATTCCTGTAATGAGGACAGATAAAAATATGACCCAACACTCCTGGATGAAGCACTGTTTCACTTTAAGTTAGATGTTCTTTACTTTTTCTGTAAGAAATGTGTATGATGTGGCCAAAAATGCTGCAGGAGGATTGTAAATGTCTTTTTAGTGTGTTATTTTTCAGGAGGGAATAAATAAAACCAAAATATTATAAACTGATAAGAGTTTTTTTTTATACGAGAGAATCCTGAAAGATAGAATTGGAGTGCCTGCAGATTTCCACATAAATAAATTGCTCATATACGGTAATAAACAGCTACGTTATTATTTTCTAATAATATGTCAGTTGTTGTCTTGTTCATGTGCAAATATTAAAAGCTACCACCAATCATTGCTTAGTTTACAGATGGCTTGTATTTAATACATGAATACAGGTAAGGAGTGCAATAAGTGCTGCATCACAGCAGCACGGAATGTTTCCTGTCAGATTAAGTGTTATCCAGTGGCAGGTCATACGTAGGATAAATAAGATGTTGTAAAGTTGTGTACTGAAACGAGCTGCCTGATTCTGGACAGATGCTCCAGCCAAATAATTTGTTCAAAAATCAGTCCTGAGAGAGAGAGGGAGAGCGAAAGAAAGAGCGAGAAAGAGAGAAGAGATTCTCTTTCAGACACTTTCAGGGAAGAAATTCCACAGAAAAAAAATCTAACAGTTTAAAATAAAATAAAAAATAAAGAAATCTGTAAGAGACATGTTTTTAACAGCTATGTTACTATTGTCATATTGTTTTCAATTTTGCCGTGTAATTTGGTGTGTTGAATAACGTATGTCATAAAAAAATCTAAATATGAGTAAAAGAACATAATTCTTTGTAAAGTCAAATCCTGTATTTTGCTGCATTGTACTTTTATTTTGTTTTTCCACAACTTCCCCCCCCCTCTGTTTCTAGTTTTCTATCTTTCTTAAAGCATGTTTTCATGAACTCATATTTTGTATAGTGAAGGTTTACTGAAATGGAGTGTGTAGGATTCAGTGACATTACCATGAGGCCACAAAAATATTCTGGGAATTAAGATTTTTATTATGAAACAAATTATTTTGACATCTGTTCAAAAGTCAAGTGTGGAGGTGAGTAAATCTTCATTGGCGCAGATAGAGAATCTGCATAATGCAGCATGAGAGTAACATCTTCTGTATGTATGCGTCTCTGAATTGTGACTGAAACCTGAATGAACTACTGATCAAACAGTGTCATTGTTCTATTCCTCTGTTTCGTTCTGCACTATTCAAACACAAAGCATAAAGAAGAATCTAGTGCCTCCTACAACTATACCCATGTTTTATTTGCTTCTGTTCTCCCAGTCTTTACAGTCTTTGGTTTACATTTCAAGTTGAACAGAAAGAGTCGGGAGGAAGCGACTGTTTGTCGCAGATGTTGAATAACCAATAAAAACGGCTCGCTTGCTGTTGTGTTCTCCGGCACGGCGAACAACAGTATGTACGCGGAAATTGGGCCTCTGTGTCATTATTTTTAATAATCCCCTTATCTCCAGTCTACAAATGCCATTTAAAAAAAACAAACAAAATTTCATTCTGGAAAGCATTTTTACAAATTCCAGCGTGGAAAAGCTCTTTGTGTGGACAAGAAATGGAAACAGAGCAGAAAAGCAGATGGACTCCATTTTGTGAAACATGCCTATTAGTGAAGACGGGGTCTCGACCTGGTGTGGATGTCCTGAAATGAAGATCACCTGGCAGCATGATGTAAGCATCCGCAGAATGGAGTAAGATAGATGCACTCACTCAGTGTGGCGAAGCTCAGCTAAGGTAGATTTTCTAACAACCTTGCCCTAGCATAACGTTACGTAAGCCGGCATAAAGCAAATGTGGTCAATTTTAACGGTAACACAAAAAGACAGCCACGGTGGTGTTTGCATAAGCCAGCGAGATCCTCAGGAGATCCGTCCTGGCTTGTGGAAATCACAGTCTTGACAGCGTGAACATGACCTGCTCCAAGGAAACCAAGAGTTGAACCACTGTACATGAACGAGCTGTGCAGTGAAACCACAATGCTCCTATCTGCTGTGTCACTCAGGCTGACAGAGCAGCTCAGAAGAAGGCAAAAGAAACAACCTGAAGCCCACAGTGGGCAATTAGAGCTGCATGATCAAATGTGTCAAAAGCTGCAGGAGGTCCCAAGATTAAACAGAGGTCATCCGGGCTGGCTTGAACGGAGCTCTTGACTCTATTACACATGCAGGAGCACAACTGTCATCATCATTTAAAGATTAAAAAAAGAAAAAGAAATGGCAAAAGGAGGGGAAAAGGTTTTTTCTTTTTTGAGGTACTTTTTGTCAAACGTCAGGTCCGCTTTAATCAAACTCTTAGTTCTTTGGTCTAGAAAGTCTGTCTCGTTTGGGGAGGTGCAAACGCGTAATAGCACCGCGATGCAGACCAAAGAAGGGAATCTGGTTTGCCTTAAATCCCAGGTCTCTGTTTGGTTCAACTGAACTGAAAGCAGGAAAGCAAACTGTAACATGTGGCATTCTGGGTACATGCAGCCTAAACAAATATGTGAGTCTAGCGATAGTGTGAAAAACGGCTCGTGGGTTTTGTTTTGTTTTTTTAATCGAAGAGAAGCGAAATCCTACAATCGCTAAAATCTAAAGCCAATTCACTTCTTCTTCAGAAGTTCTTTTTTTGGGTCATTTCCTTCTGGGGTTCTTGGTGCAGCGCCACCACAGGCGAGGAGAGGAACAGGTTTTTCAAACAATCTGGATCGTTTGACACAATGCAGTGTGAAAACGAACAGAGTCACCTGACAATGTAACAAATGTTGCAACTTTGGTCCCCTATTGAATAAAATCTTCTGGATTATGAGATGGGAAAACACCCTTAAACTTCACTGCATTAGCATGTTTTAGAAATATGCTCTTTCATACGTAGTTTATATTTTGACCAATGAGCTCAGACACCGATTACTGGAGAAAGAAAACTAAAGTAAAGCCAAGTAAATTACCATTAAAAAACCTTGTTTTTCAGATACTATTTCAATCCAAACTACTTTGACTTGAAAGTGATTATATGCTAAATCGGGAATTTTCTTTAATTTGTCAATTTACAGCTGAAACAAAAAGAATGAAACACTCACCATGTCTGTGTCCGACACCGGCCCAAAACTCGTCACATAGATGTTTGTCCTCACTTCTGTCACGCTCTCTGAGAAAAGAGAAGAAAACAGCGGCACGTCGCTATTCAAGTTCAGGTTTTAAAAATAAAGATTCCTCGCAGCACAAATGAATCATGTCCCACTCTGGTTATGTTTGCCTAGAGCTGGCAGAAATAGCTATTTGAATATTTATTTGAATGAACGTATTGTTTCCTTTAGTTGCGTGCTGAAAATGAGTTTGCTGCTAAAACGCCGGAACAATATTTAAGTCAGCAATAGCAGTATGGATAGCCTGATGATACTGTATTGTAACAAAAGCAAAGAGTTTGCAGTTAAAGAAATAATTGGTCATGTTGCTTCACAAATCATAGTAATGCCTCAGACAGTCGGCAAAAACAAACTCTCAAATCATTTCTATAGGATTAATTATTATAATTTATCTGAAGTAATAAGGATCTCAAAACCTTCCAACAAAAAGGGTCTTTCAAATAGCTTCTATTTCAAAATGAAAGAATAGATAATTAACATTGTAAAGATATTTCACAGGGTTTTTCATAGCTGCTGGTGAAGTCACAGACAAAAGTCTGTGAGAAAAAAAATCTTCTTAATCTCTCCAAGGCACCATGTTTACTTCCTGGTTACTCAGTACAATTGATGAGCATTTGTGTCTGACTGTATCCTGGTTGATCCTCAGCCTTAGATGTGATTTTTGCTCTTTGCTTCTTTTGGTGCTGGAAACAAGAGTGTGCAGATCCAGAGATCTCTATAAATATGTTTAGCACTTAAAATCATCGTGCTATTTTTAAGCAATAATCCGAGGCCTTAACAGACTTTGACTTATGTTTGTAATATTGGCGCACACGGTGCAGAAAGGCAGAGGAAGGCTGTGCGAAGCCTACCGAGTTATCACTGTAAGTATGCTCTGTGAATACTTTGGGTATTTCTCTGCAGCTTAATCCATGGATTCAAAGTGTCTTTGTTCCTAATCTTGTCCGATCCATATCTTTCTTGTTAAGCTACACTCTGCAAGTTTCGGAACATAATGTTAGCTTAATAGTATCACAGATTTGCTCAAATGTATCCTCCAGTGGTGCTAAACAGCATTGGTTATAACAATCCCAAGACTTGGCAGAGAAGGGTTTATATATGTATACCCTGACCTCAATTCAGAGGCAAGATGTTGCTTTGAGCGACTTCTCAGGCTGCTGTTGAGTAAAACGACCATTTGTTTGACTGAAGCTCGTCCACCAAAGCATAAAAAAAACCCCAACCCGCTCTAGGCTACGCTGGAGTTGACATCTTTGGAAAGAAGACATCCCTCTTGACCCAAATTAATTTGAGCTAGCTTGCCCCAAAAACATTTAGCAGTACCTAAGGGACTGGTGATTCAGGAAGCGAATGCAGCTGCTCGGCATCCGGCATGTGTCAGAGCGGATTCTTTGTTCAAACAAGCACTTTGCACATCTTTTCACTCATGTTGTCCTGATTGGAGGACTTATTCTCTGTTTTGCAGTTGCTTTTAAAAGAAAAGATATAACAATTTTGCATATTGTATTAACACATTACCCTATATGTTAACACCCACACAACGTTTTTCGCTTATTTTATCGGGTTCGTGTTAAAGACTGTACAGTGGCACAGTTGCCTTTCTGCATGGATTTCCCATTTATTCGTTGTAAAAGAATTTTCAAAGACTAAGATTTTGTTGCATCCACTTCTTTGCGTGTTACTTTATTGCAGCAACAAAAAGCCTCCAATCCTGGTATGATCTGATGAGTATTACAAATATGAAAACGTTCTAGGTGTGTGAATGCTTCTGCAAAGTACAGTGAATTTATGTGATGGTGGCGTTGTGGTCTGATGAATTTCAATAGATGGCACAAACGTATTTGTTAAAATGGATGGAATCTTTAGCAGATTTAAGAACAATTCAGTTTTGCCTCAAAACTTTCATGTCTCTGTAAATTAAAAAAAACAACCTGCTGTTAGTTATTTTTAGTTGTCATCACCCGGACTCCAAATCTATGTAAAGACATTCATCACCAAAAGAAAAGTTCAGCTCAGCAGTAAATCTGACTGAATGTCTGTGGAGACCAGATGCTCTCACGTGTTTTCTGAAAGGTATTCGGTATGTGTGATGTTAATAGACTTCTCCCTCGTTTAATGAACGACTGAATTAAACGAGAAGTTCTCACAAATTATTAGTCTGAAGGTGGGAACTCTTACGCAACCGGGCTTCTGCTGCTGTTTCTTCTTCCCATCTGACAGATTTGTTAGATTTTTTTTAGACGTCGCATCAAAGATCGAAACGGTTTCAAAATGATTTGTCAAGGCTTTATATTTTACAGCACAAGAACATTTTTAACAGGGAGAATTTTATACCCGCTGCAAATGACCCAACAGCGAGGGACTTTTTTCCCCCTGAACATTTAATAATTCCTCTAAACGCAGCATTAAGTAGGGCATGTGATAAGAATCACGACAGTCAAAAAGTCGCCCTCTTCGGTGTGGGCTGAATCAGCTCCTCTGGGGCAATCATGCCAAGCAGGCTCTTGGGCCACTGGCGAGACAAATTGCTGTTCCCAGTGGAGCAGCAACAACTAGAGATAGATGAGCCCTTTCTCCAGAAGTGAATGGATCCTCAGCTCTCGCTGTGTCCCAGATCTGAGCGACCACCCACAGGTAAGTCTCTAATCCTTTAGCAAAGGGCCCCACTGTGAGAAAAGATCCACCGCCACATTAATCATTTCTGCAACACAAATGGCTCTTCCAAATATGTGATTATCACAACACAAAGTCAGCAGTTTGCATGGCAGGTTTAGGCATTAGCAGAACAAGTTGCCCTCTTTCTGTTTATGCCGGGGCCAGGCGGCTGAACAACAGACGCAGATGCTCTCGAGAACAAAATGAGATTGTGTTTTCTAGTGACTGTTTTCATTTCGAAGAACCTACGACAGACATAAACTCTGGAGAGACAGCAGCTAAACTAACCTGTAGATATTCTTTTTGTTTCAGACAAAAGCTCATTTAAATTATGTGTAGGGGTCCTCACAGAGAAATGTCACTTATAGATTTATAAGCGATGCTATCTACTGGAGAAAAAAATTCATTCACGCTATTTTAGTTTGAAAATCTGTTTTAGTGTTCTTCATTTGACACTACATGTATGTGTGTTTTTAAGTATCAATGTCCATTAAAACACGAACCACGAATAAAAGTAAGAGTAAAAATTCAATCACATGTGGTCAGAATATGTAAAAATTATCAGTTTTTGAAACGAGTACAATTATTTAGTGGGGAAAAAGAAATGATTGTTTCTGCCAGTGAGATTATAATTGGTGATCTTTTAACATTTACCATAGAATAAATACCAAAAAAAAAATATGTTCCTTAAAATAATACTTTTTTTTTTATTCTAGAAAATCCAATGAATACATATATTAAACCTAAAGGTTGACTTTCCTTTTTTTTACTTTTAGGTTTTCCCCATGGGTGCCAACAAATGTGGCTCAAGATCGAAGAATAAAATGACTTTAATAAGCAGGGAAAAACAACATCAGCCTTAACTTTTATAGATTTATTCCACTAACTCTGCTTATTACTAAAAAAGGACCTGAGGTGAGAACAAATCATTCACATAATTCTAGTGAGAAATGGTAACGACCTGCAGGTTCACAGAGATCAGGTTATGCAGCCTGGTGACGGTAAACTCCCCCCAGACAGGCTGTAGGCTTGAGTAACAAGCAACCGAGCAGAAATGGACATTCCAGCTGGCTGGTCGAGAAATAATGAAGCCCACTTGATGAGCATGTGGGCTCACTGTTAAGCAGTATGTTGTCCCTGGAGGGATGAATATTTGGATCAAATGGCCTCAATTAGTGGGATTTTCACTGACATATATGCTTATTTGCCATTTGGGCGCGACTGAAGAAAGACTTTCACCCGGAGGGAAATAAATTTCCACAGTGGAGCCGCGCAGAGAGTGACCTGACTTCATCACGGGCCGGCGAGTCGTCTCTACCGGATAGAGGGAGACGCTTCGGACAGATGGGAAATGAAAAAACCAAGATGAGAAACTGTATTTTTGTTGTTGTGGTACAACCAAAAATTTAATGGATCTTTATGCAAGACAGAAGTTAAGTGTTTCAACGTACATTCAAAAATGCTGCGTTTGGGGGAAAACTAACACCGCGCATCACCCTCAGTATGCCATACCGAGGGGAAACATAGTAGTGGCAGCATCATGCTGTGGTGGATGTTCTTCTTTAGCTGGGTCAGTGAGAACAAAATATAGGATTATACTGAACAATTAAGAACCCAGACTTAGTAAGACGACCAAGCAACCAGAGCTCAAAGGGAACGCGTTTAGAGCAAAGCATATTTATGTTTTAGAAAGGTCTAGTTAAAGTCTAGAGCAGAATTTATTTGAGGATGTATACAAAGGCATGTCATACCATGGTTGACCTGCAGCTTAGGCACTATAAACAAATGTTAAAGGTATCATAAAAGGGGAAAAAAAATAAAAAAAAATAAAAAAAAAAAAATCAGCAAAACTTTTAAAAAACCCCAAAAACGAATTGATATTAATATGATTTCCTAATATGAAGTATTCTGCACCAATTAAAAAAAAATCCAATACTCCATCTAAAATGAATTAAACTTTGCCTAGCTCTCAAACACACACATGGTCAAGGTGACACATTTTGTTTGCATTGGGCTGTAACTGTGCCAAAACATTTACTATATGAAAAGTTAAATAAGTAAAAACATTGCCTTCGAACAACACAACTTACAAAGATTAGACAACAAAATGCAGCACTCACTGCACCAGCATTGCTTGTTGTCATGGTTTATTACATCGCTTTCATGCCAGTGCCATTTGTTGTCTTTTTAGGCCGAGCCAAATTTTCCTCCTTCTTCCAAAAAAATTGGATCCAGAATCAGAAATGCTTTGATGCAAGTTCTGTTGATTTCATTGCATTTTTTTGTTAACTGTGGCAATATTGTGAATATTACACAATCCTGCAAAACCTACCAGAGAATAAGAAACAGAGTCACGCAAAATTTTGCAAAGCATGCCAACGCCAGGCCAGAACTGTGTCGACCTTTCTGATTTTTATTCATAAAGACTTATTATTATTATTATTATTATTATTAGATTACAATATTATATTGTTATTTTAGATCTAATGCTGTCTGATTTTTACTAGGCTATTTTGATTTACATAATTTACCAGTTGAGCACCCACACGCTCACCATCTAAAATCTATGAGTGCTGAGCTGGATTTCGGAGTGGGTCTCATTCTTTTAAACAATTCATAAAAAATTACAAAAAGTGTTGTGACCATTTCTTTTGGGATTTGAGTAAAAGTCACACTATAGAGCTACAAACCAGCACAAATAAACACACGTTTCCAGGGACAAAAAAAAATGCGCCATAGAAGTTTTTCTTGCTGTTACACAGACAGACGGTGTGGTGAAAATTAAAAGTCCCGTTTGGACTCTGCATGTGTCTATATGCAGCATGGGAGATCATGCTGAAGCTGCCTGAGGCTTTAAAGTACCTTCAAACCTATATAACCTTCATAAGCTTTGCCAAGCTCGGCTGCGGTATCTCCTGACTGCGTTCGAGCGAGAGCAACACGCCAACCTCAACTTACTTCCTCTTGTTTTAAGGACATTGGCGTTTTCATGTAGCTGACCTTGAGAGTCCAACCGATTTTTTTTCCCGCCTGGTTGCCACTGCAACGGATTTCTTTTTTTATTAAAATGAATGGAATTAAATTAGAAGTGAATCAGTTCGAAATGCATGAAAGCATCTATATCACGGGTGTCCAAAGTGTGGCCTGGGGACCATTTGCCGACCCCAGACTGATTTTGTGCGTACCCTGATTTTGCAAACTTAGCCCTGATGGTTGATGCTGATGGAAACTTTTTTATTTTTATTTGGGACAAATAATTATTATAGAAATTTGAAATGCAAAATAACCACATAGTTTTGCATTCTTTTGCAAAAACAAACTATTTCTTTTACTAGGACAAGCCCACAACACTCTTTTTGTTTGACCTACATTAGTTTACACCTCTTTCTACAAAAATTTCAAACTACTTTGTTTAGTAAAACTATTTAGGATTGAAATTATTAATCAAATTAATTCTGATTAATCAATTATTGAAGTCATTGTCAGCAAATCTAGTAGATCTATGCTCATTAACTTGAGCAGATTCTTTATGTGGCAGGTTTGTTTTTAATTGATAAATTGATTAATCATCCTCATCAAAAAAAACAAACAATAGATTAATTGATAACCAAAATAATTGTTGGTCGTAGCCTTAATCTACTACATTGTTGAGTAGATAAAACAATATAAGGTTGTTTTTAAAAAAAAAACAAAAAAACATTTTCACTCGAAATATTCCTTTCCTTTTGCCCCACGAGTCCATTTGACTTGACATTTTTAGTCCCAGTGCCCAAAGAAATTTAGACCCGGCGAAGAAAAGCAACATTAAAACACAGTGCATTTACATACGTCGCTAATATTTAGGAGAGCAATAAATGAAGAGTAACATCTCAGACGCCACACATGAATGTGCATCACCTCTTAAAACGCCTGGCAAAGCATGTTTACGCACCGCGTTGTCTTCATGCTCGTTTCTCAGTCTGACGCCGTCAACATCGTGCCTGAAAACACCGTCTGTGTGCGATTTATCGAACAAATATCATCGCTCACCTCCGAGCCCGGGACGTAGCCTGTTGTCGTATCCATCCAACAGCCTGTCGAGGATCCGGGTGAAAATGGTAATGTTGTCTTTGCTGTCATCAGGCAGCGGCTCTCTGTGTCCAACAACTGCCCTGCGGGGGGAGACAGAAAAGACAAAGGTGGAGTCGCAAAAGTGAAGCATATGCAAAGATGTAGCAATTATCAACGAAGAAGACTGATATCTGGAGCTTTAGGCTTTGGTTTGACGGGAAGTGACGCAGCTGCGCCACGTTCTCACAGCGCGGCTTTCTGTTTCGAGGCCGTGCAGATTGAACAACCATAGTGCAGAACAAACGGCGTCTATTTATTCACATATTCTGGGTAGAGATTGGTCGGTTTGTTTAGGATGTTTCTTTTTGTAAGTCGCTGAGAATATCTTAGATCAACGATTTTCCCGCCGGCGTTAATCAATATTTGATTATTGCTGCCTTTTTGTTTTTGCAATGTTTTCACAAGCTGGAGCTTGTGGTGAGGAAATGCTTCATAAAAAAAAAAGAAAAACTGAGACAGTTTTTTCATTAGAATATGTTCTGATCTAAACCGTCCAGTTGCAGCTCTGATAGTGTATTTACTGCTTTAATTTCCAAGGAGAAAGTGAAGCGTTTTTTAAAGTTTAACTATCTCCTGCTTCCCTGTCCAAGCAGAAGAAAAGCCTCTCCACCACAATCACTTCCATACCTCTCTCGTTTTGGACCTGATGTTTTCTAGGACGTCTTCCAGTCGACACCTGTCAGGTTCAGGGTGATCCAACTCTGGGCCTCAAGAGCAAACACTGTGCTTAGTTTAGGAGCCCCTCCGGTCCAACAAAGCAAATTCAAATGAGTCATTGTGGTTGGGTCCTTGATCAGAACCAAAGTATACTGAAATCGGCTGTTTTACAACCTTTTCAGAAAATAATGTGCAATTAAAATACGCAATTTCCTGTAAGATTTAACAATAAACTGACACACGAGTGGGAAATTGTTTATTCGTAGGCACCAAACGGATTTAATGTAACAAAAAGGTATGGCGATGGCATTTCGCAGCGATCGGTGTGATTTCCACTGTTGGCTTCCACCTGTACATCTTGACAAAAAAAAAAAAATTCAATTTCAGTCTCACCCTCTTCTTGCCACTCTTCTATCACAGCCAGAAGAGCGATGGTTTGTGCATGACGGTTCAATCGACACCCAGGACTTCTTCCGGCTTCTATTTTTCTCCTTTCCAAATCACATCTTTCCTTCCTGTCGTTCTTCCGTAATGAAGTCCAGGTTTGAGCAGGGTGTTTTTTATTGGCGAATCCATCATGCGCCATAAACCACTCTTATTAATTTATATCGCACCAAATCTCCAGCAGAACAATAATGAGTTGAAATGAAAAGGCGAGTATAATGTAGGTGGAACGCTGATGACTTAATGAGTACCATCCTTAATTAAACCAAAATGCCCCAAGGAGCCGACCTATAATATCCCAGTAATCCTGGTGGAGAGCAGCTCCCTGCTCTCTCCCAAACCCGGCCTTACGTCATCTCCTAACGAAGGAGCTTTAGAGGAGTTTAGGACTTGAAGAGTGCCCTATATACGTTTTCTACATTCTGCAAAAGGGAACCGCCACTCACAACAAATCTGTCTTTTCCCGTCACGAAGGCTTTCTGTAACTTAACAAGCCCAATAATAAGAGCTGAGAATCCACCCAAGCTGTAGCCACACACACTCACCGGCTGCTGATCCTATTACTTACAGGCAGCGTCCATTGTAATCAGCTCAGCGTGTTCGAAACGACAACTGCGTTTCCCGTGGCGTCTGGGCAAGGACTTCAGCTGAAAAATTGTCTTTTGATTGATCGCCAAAAGATATTGACAGAAGCAGCGCAAAAAAAGTACCATAATCAAAATGTAAGATTTTAACCTGCATCCAAGTCCCCAAACAAAAGACACACTCACACAAAACTAAACCGAGGAAAAGTAAATGGCTTGGACAAAGCCATTTACTTTTACTTTACAACAAATAGAAATGCACGAAAACAAAAAAGTCCCGGGATGCATCAGTCACAGATTAATGACTGATGTTTGTAGACTTTCCTAAAGTTATAACCAGTTCTTATCTGTAGTAGGAAGAAGATCTACTACATGCTTGAAAATTAATTAATCTGGAGTGGTGGAGGCAAACAAGCCGTCCGGATGTAAGTCGTACCAATCGGTGTCATCAACTGATTTGGGGAATCACCTGACTGCAAGTCTCCTGAGCTTATGGCATGTTCCCAAACCATGGGAATAAACCACACATGTTTAGGCATGTTCCCAAAGAACGGTTGTTGTTCCTGCGTCTCTTTGGAGGAATCAAGCCTTTTTCAACTTGAGGTGACTAAAGAGAGTAAAAAGCTTGACAAGTTTAAATATCTTTTTCCCCAATTGTTGTTCTGTTTCTGGCTTTATTTTGAGCTAACAAACTCTTCCTCACTCAGCAACAACTCTCACGCTGAAGGGTGCATCTTAAGATTAACGTGCTTCATTTTAAATAAGCAGTGAGGAAAAACAAGTTGTTACCACTACAAATGTCTGAATAAAAAGCATGATTTCTGGCATATTTTGCATCAGTTTGACGTGCTGAAGAGAGCAACAGAGCTGCGACGAAAGCTGTCTGTCAGGAGGAAAGCAGCAGGGGCCACAGACTGCACACCTGCACTGTGTGTAGAGACAAAGCTGACAATTATTTTTGATTGACTTCTTAGAACATGTTTGGTTCAGACGTGGAGCCAAGACGCGCCAGTTTTCAAGCTGGAGTTCTGACAAAGAAGCCCATAAGTGCCATTGCTTTTGGTACTAAGCTCTTCAGAGCAGCGCAGACGGCTGTATCTGGTAGGATTTCACTCTTGCTAGCAGTAATCGGCCAAATATCAGCGACTCCACTTAAAACAAGCTTTTTAACGCCACTTTTATCTCCTTGACCAACGCGTTCTACGAAAGCAGCTCAAAAAAACTTCGACCGCAAAAGGCTTCAGAAATGTCAAGGATGATTTTACCAGCAATAGTTAATATCCCCACTCGCCATGAATCATGTGTCAAACAAAATCCTCCCTGACCTCCCAGTCAAGCCCCTGTGCACATTCAAAAATTAATGAGAAACCTTCAGTCCCTGCGAAACCTTTCCAGCTACGCCTGCTCTCCACTAGAATATGCATTTTGAGAAAAAACAAAACACTCGTGTAGTGAGTAGCATCATCTGCGTGTTTTTGCTGGAGCGACACACACACGCAATATTTTCCAGTAGGAAGCAGATGTTAAAATTCACAGATGAGCACAGAAAAAAAAGGACACTCTCTGAATTGGTCGCCGTTTCTGTTTTAACACACGGGGTCTGTGCTAATGCCAGCTGCTAGTTTTACATTCTTGGTTCTCTTCGAGACACATCAATTCTGTCTGACATTTTGAAACATCTGAGAACTGCCAACGGAGAAGAGACCCTCCGTACCGAGGCTCGAGAAAGACGTTCACACGTTTCATCCGAGGTGATTTGTCTCATTTAATTGTGACGACGGGTCTTGGATCTTATTAAACGATTTTACTGCTTGCGTGTTTTGCATATGAATGGTGTTCGTTTGTTAATGATTGCTGGGCTCTACAACTGCACATTCTGCTCTACAGAAGCTATATTGTTACAGCTGAGAAGTGAATAGTTGGGGGGGTTTGATCATTAGCGATACACTCGACTGTGGCTTTTAAAGCCCGAGGAAGAAAAGATGGCGGAATCCGCCTGTTTACTTTTAGCAATTCAAAACTGTTTGATGTGCAGCAAAAGTGGTGGTTAAAATATAAATCCCTGCAAATTTAACAAACGTGGAGAGTTAAAACAACATTAAGAAATCTTTTTTTTTTTAACTTTTTTTTATTGCAGTAGCGTTATTTCACATGAAAAAGTGAGAGAAACATTCAGCTGGAGGAAAATTTCAACTCCAGAAATAATGACTTTCCAGATCATGTCTTGTATTTGCTTCTCTTCAGTTCACACCACAAGTTATCTATAGGATCGATGGTCTGGATCGGGGCTTTTCACGCTCCGCAGCATGAGAGAGAGGGAAGAGAAAAGCAGAAAACAAAGTAGCTGTGGACATTTTAGTCGACCTCATCAACTAGCTCTTTCATCTGGTGGCACCGTTTAAAAGTTAGCTGGAGTGGAGCTGGCTGTTTCTTGCAGCCCAAAATTAGTTGAAAACTATAATATGGAGTTAGTAAATTCAGCAGTGAGTTGCTTGAAGTTCATATTGTTTTCATGCTTTTGACGAGGGCTGTTGATGTTACGTCGAAGTTCTGTTTTTAGATCTCGTTTTGTCTGCTTTGCCACTTCTGCATTTGTGTAATGAAACTCCATAGTGAAGTTTGGTTATTTTTGATAAATTTGTATATAAAACTAAGGTACTGAAATGGGACTACAGATTATTTGTGCTAAGGATCCTTAGCAATTCGGATAAACTGCCCATGACCCGTTTATTTACTTTTGTGGTGTTTTTGACGTCTTTTGAAATGCTAATGCTTGAGGGGAATTATTTCTGTCATTAGTAAAAGTTTGTTTGAATGTAATTATGTGATCATTTATTAAACTATTTCTTAAATATATATTTTTTTCAATTTAGAGTTTATTGATTTGCCTTTTCATTCACCAGTGGTTATTAATATGAATCTAAAGCAGGTCAACCCATCAGTGAAACATCAAACATAGGGACACCAAAATGTTTGGTGACAATTTGTTCCCTAAAGATGGAGCAGCTCTACCAAATATTGAAGAGCCCTAGGTCGGATGAGAAAGTTATGGAAGAAGGTTAATTTTTCATTCTTTTGCACCATTTTTGTGTAAATTTAGCCATAACTAGATACTCCGATAATGCTAAAAAGCCCAATTATCGTACATTATCAGTAGAAGATTTCAATTTAATACCAAAGGGTTTAAGACTTCTTGTTCAGTTTAGTGTCTCACATCATCATCATCAAGTCCAAGAAGTCCACATAAATAAAAAAAAAACCTTTCAGCTAAATTAATTTCAAGGGAATTGCTAAAAATATCAGTAACTGTTCTATGGACGAACCAAAATGTCGGCCAACGTTGCAAATGATCTCTTGGCACAAAATTGCCAGTTGCCATAGGCTGCAAACAAGCTTGTAGAGATTTTCCCACACTTTACAAAAAAGAAAAAAAAAACCCTCAAATGAGACATTTGGCAGGAGTGAAACTGTCAATCCAACCCTCAGCTTAGCAAAACACTGATTAATCGACTGAATAATCTAGCTGCTATTTTGAGATAGCCGTCATCGCTCGCTGGTGATTCATGAGGCTGGAAAGTAAAATAGAAAAACAAAAAGGATTAATATAAATGCATAGATGCAGGTAGTTTAGCTAGGGTGGAATAATACAAGCCTGCAGCCTCCGCCGGCTCTAAATTATCTGCGCTGGCAGCAGCAGCTGTTGAGAGCAAAGCAAACAGACAGTCGACTTCTTTCGCATTTGTGACACAAAAATGACCACTTCCAACAATGGCATGGCCTTAATGAAGCAGGGAATAGTCGATGTTAGCCCGAGGCGGGTTTTAACTGAGAGATAATCAAAAACAGATCTGAGTTAAACCTGCAACACACACACTCGTCCCGTAACGCGCTGGTGTTGCGCTGGTTCTCGGGGCTAAAGCAGCTGCATCTGGAAGGCAAATCGCTTTTAACTCGGCTTCTCCCCGTTTGCCAGCAGTGTAATGTATATTCAAACATTCAGCGGCCTTCATGTAACCGTTAGGCTTTAATTTTGCGTTCAAATGTACAGTTTTGTTATGCTCACATGGCAGAAGAAATTAGGCATAACAAACACCTTCCCAACCCTCTAACGGTTTAATTAGACAGGATATGTATTAAGTCAGGGATAAACGTCCCGGAGCACAATTATGCAACCTAATAAAGTAAGCCCAAACTTTGCGGGAAATTTCTCCCCTCTGATGAAGACGCAGTGTGAAATGTGATATTACCCTGTGAAAATGAAGTTGCCTAATTAGCTGTGTTCTCTCAACATCACGGCTTTAATTAATTATTCCTCTCTTGTTTTACTGAAAGGATCCTGTGCTAAATTTTTTTTTTTTTTAGAGTTTTGGATCAATATTTAACAGATGGTGTCAAAGGCCCTTTGATCCCGAGTTCAACAAACAGCTGCTGCCTGTGCCTTTATGTTGCTGGATGAGTTCAGTGATGTCGATTGATGCTGTAGCTTGCATTGCAAACAGGAAACGCTAAACCTGTGACAACAAACGTGTGTGTGCGTGTGTGTATGTGTGTGTGTGTGTGGTCTGAGGACCCCGGTGGGCTCAGTTAGCGGACCAGGCGTGTTCTGAGTGAGTGGTCTGGCTCCGATCCAGAGTTAGTGCGCTGAACGGACCTGACAGCTGAAGGATTGCAGGCTTGGGAGGTTGTAGGTGGCGGAGGTCCGTCAGGGAGGTGTGTGGACTGAGTCGAGAGGAAAGCGAGCAGCAATGAAAGCAGCTTTGGTGGCAGTGGGAGGCGAGCGTGTATTTTTATGAGCCCCACGGCGTGACGGCAAATGGAGCCGAGTGAAGAGGAGGGGTAATTATGCAGACGAAAGTTCAAATGCAAATGAGTGCTTCGTTCGGTAACTGATCGGTCTTGTTACATAAGGGAAGTTATGCCATCCCACAAGCTGCGTGTTGAATATCTAATGCCGTTGAGGACAATCTGATTTCACCGCCATGTTTGTTTTTTTCTCCAGTTTTTGCCTGGAGGTGAAGATGATCAAGCGAGATCTTACAGTGAAAAATTGTTGCCAATATGGTGAACGAAGCCATAATCAACCTGCGGGGCGCATGAAACACCAATAAGCTCTGCTAATGGGAAGCATTTCCATGAAAAACAGGTTGTCTAAGCAATTAGGAATATTTAAGTGCTACGTAATGAGCTCTGGAAGCAGGATGGGCTGAAACACAAAGCTCAAGTATTCAAACCCCGTGAGATTACAAGCACAGGCTTCAATGATTTTCCGTGAGAAATCAACACAGTTTAGCTCCTGATTATGATTTTTGACAGAAAATCTTGAAAGTGTGGCTGGTATTTTTATTTACTGCTGTCTGAGTGAACGTTTTTTTTTTAACCGGTGAAATTCTTTTCAGGCGAACAGCACTTGTTGCTATGCTAATTAACTCAAGCTCAGTCAGATTGGATGAAGACTTCATGTGAACAATTTCAAGTCTTTCCGCAAATATTCAATTGAATTTAGCTCTCAACTTTGACTAGGTCATTCTGTCATTTCATTGTAGCTCTGAGTTTTAGTGTCGTTTCTTTCAGGAATGTCCTGAATTCACCTTCATCTTTATTTCCATGGACTCAGACCAGTTTGTCTTTTACTGCTGTAAAAACAAAGCATCCCAAGTGCACAATGCTGCCACACTCATCCGTCTCCATGGTAACGGTGTGTTCACTATGATGTCCAGCGTTGCTTTTCCACCAGAACATATTTTTCATTTAAGGTAGAAAGTTGAACTTTTTTTCTCCTTTCTGAACCGAGTACCTTTTTTAATAAGTTAGATGTTTTCTTGTTTTCTGTACGGCTTGGTTGAACTGTGTTTTGACACAACACTTTTCAAAATTTTGTTCTTAAAAAATTTGATGTCTGTTTTCTTTTCACCCTATTCTAATATTCACCGTGTTGAATATTAGAATATAATTGGTAGGAAGCACTATACATTTATGAACACTGTCCAAAAAACATTAAATTATAGTTCTTGTAATCATCATCACTGAAATGTTAACTAAGAAACATGAGAGAAGATTCAGACTGAAGAACTTTAGGAATTACTTTTTACCCAAACAACTCAAAATGGCTGCCGTTTCTGCGTTCTCGGGAACCATCTGGGTCTCCTTGTCGATTCAGTTGTCTTAGGTGAAATTACAGAAAAACATATGAGGAAAAATCCTGAAATTCCACCACTGATCATGCAGTAAAAGACTCAAATGGAAGTGACACACCGCTCTGAGTTTTCACATTTAGATACCTGTTGGTTTCCAGGCTCTAAGCTACAGATGAACCGCTTTATTTACTCAGGTAAAAAGAAAAACAAACAAAAAAAAAATTCCATTATTCCTAACATCTAAATCCCACAAACGGGAAGAAGCCAGAAAGCGGGGAATTTCTAATTAGCATGCTGTTGATTTAGATGGTGAATTTGGAGCTCGTATTTATTCATGAGGTAACCTTTGCATCGCAACTAATCTTCCTTACACCAGATCCTCCCACTCACCGCTTGAAGATTCCTCCAACAATATATTGATAATGCTGTGCAGCGGGGCGTTATGCGGCGGATTGTTTCCTACCAGAGGATGCCTTGTATCGTTCACAGGCCTCACAATGTGACTGATTTTTCTTTGTGAGCCTCTTTGTTCTGCCTTCCACTTGTCTGTTTGGGGCAGATAATATGTGCAGGAGTGAAGCGGGTTGAGGCGGCGGGGGTTAGCTGTTAGCAGGAAATCTGCCAGAAGGCGTTCCTCTCTGGGGCGAAAAAAAAATATGAATAAAAAATATTCCCGTGTCTTTCTTCTGCTTTGATAGATGTGTTGAGCAGAACCTGCTCTGGTTTGAGAATCTGTGGAAACATCAGCGGTGAGAGGATTGATGCAGGAGTTGGCTTCAGCAGAAATGGGTTTCGCATTTCCTCCCTCAGGATGAGCCGTTACTACTCTTTGCGGTTTTCTCCTCCGAGCTACATGGATTAGTTTTGCTTTTATTCCCAGTTGTTTGACAAATCAATACTTTATTTTATCTTTGGTAATTAAAAACATTAGCATTTTATTCACAAGGGACAGGTATTGATCTACTTTGTAGAAGGACTGTGAGATATGGCTTGAAAATAAAATCAGATTTTCTTTTCAACCTAGATGCATAACTTCCTTTTCTTGAAAAGAATTTTAAAAAATCACAGGAAATATTTTACAAAAATGTCTAAGTATTTTAATCATTTCTTCTGTGGGTTGTACGACACAAAATTAGGGTCAGGCTACAAGAATTTCTGTTTAATTATGAGAATATAGTAAGATATTAGCAGAAAGACGCAATGTGACCAGGAAAAAGAAATCAAAATTACGAGAAAACAGCAGGTCAGGAACTGATGTGAGGAAATCACTTCATGTGGTTCTTTCTTCAAAGTAGAAAATTGTTTACGCAATCGTTTGAAATTCTTGCATTAAATGAAGCCACATGAAGTTGATCTGAATCCAAAGTTAGATTAAGTAGAAGCTGCAGAGATTGCTGGCTGACATAACTCTGAATTATGGGAACTATATAGGAGTGAACTGGTAAAAAAAAAAAAATCTAAAAAATTAAATCTTTAAACACCAAAATTTGATTATTCCATAAAATTTATCACCCAGCCCTACGCCAGGGTTTAGTTTTGTTTACATTTTTTACTTTTAACCTGTGAAAATACCAGTAAGCTTATGCTTTTATTTTGTTGAAACCATCACAAAGGAACATTTCAAAATAAGAGCCCCACAGCATGTGAGGTTATGCAGATTAGCTGTCCTGCACTGCTGCATGACCTTTGGGTAATAACTTGACTCATTCTTACTCAGAGTGGCAAACCGGGCCGACGCTCATGTAACATTTTCACTGGAGCAGAGATTTCCATGAGATGATAAATATTTATTGCTGCAGCTCTGTTAAAAAGTCGGGTTCTGTTCCCTGCGGCAGGTCAATCTCATGCCCAACCGAGCCCCACAGCTCAGAATCTGGACACCAGCGACCCAGATTCAGTTCAGTATTTTTCAGGAACACATCTTTTTCTGATACAAAGTCGTCCCTTTTAGACTCTGACGTGCTTTTAGAATCTGACTGTATTGAAATAGATTGTAATTAGTTTAAGTTTGAATGCAGGGAATTGGAATAAATAGACCTGAATTGTAATTGTGCAACTTTATGAAACTCTAAATGTGACTGTTGTATGTTTAAAATTAATAATTTGAGTGAATTTGATTGAAATTTTTATGCATACCAGATTACTGTGTTTTGGATGCAAATCAATGTTTACTTTTTTCTGTAGTCTTTAAAGAGACAGAATATTTTAAATATTTTCACACTTTGTCAAATTACAGACTGAAGTAGCAATTTTCAAGTTTTCACACCTGACATTCCGGTGGACTCGGTTCAATTGAGGACCAAAATTTCAACATTTGTTACATTTTCAGCTGCTGCGGTTTGCTTTCACACTGCGCTAGCAATCCAAACGGATTCAAAAATGTTCTGGTCCGCCCCAAACAAACTAGAGTTGGGTCAGAGCGGACTAAGCAGGGCTTGGTGTGATTGCACCCTAAAAAAAATGTTGAAAACTATATGTATCACATAAAATGTAATTAAAATATATTAAAGTTTGAGCTTTCTACTTGACAGAATGAGGAGAACGTCAAGGAGAAGACTACTTTTGCACATCAATCCTTGCATACCTGTGAGAACCTGAGATATTCCCCTGCTAACGCTGCTGGAACGTTTCCAGTTTCACATCTGGCTCTTCATACGGCAAGCACCGGAGGGACATTTTTAGTGAATCTCTAAACCAACTTCCACTGGGTTCACTCTGCAGTGTTTACTCACTACATGCCAAGTTAGGTTATTATTTGCCTTCTGGGGGAAAAAAAAGAGTTTTGAACCTGAAAGTGTGACCTAAGTCAGAAAATTTCTCATACAGTTTTTGCTCAGATGAGAGTTGTTTGGTAATCGTCATGACGACATCCAATGGTTCTTTCCAGGAATCTGTTTTAAACACTTCCAGATCAAACACGGCGCCGGCGCCACTTCAGGGCTCGCTTCACTCATTGATTACCGTTAGCTGCAGCGGTGCAGCTGGTTCAGTAGCTGCTGCTCTGAACCTCTCACTAAAGAAAAATCACCTTATCTAACGGTTTGTGGAAGCCGGTTCAATAGTTGCTTGTAAAACACAGCAGTCTGAGATTTAAACATAGATTTTGAACATGGATTCACCTGCAGTGCGAAACAGAAAATTTTGCACAGTATATTTTTCTTGATATGTTTCTAGAGCAGATCTTGGTGTGCTTGAAGTTAGTTAAAGCTAACTTACAAGTATCTTTTTGTAAACTTATAGGAGCATGGCTTTGAATTGTTGTTCATTTAAAAGTATTAGTTTCACGTCAATGTTTTTCACTTCGTGAAAAATATTGTAAAAGTTAGTGAAAAAATTTGCTTTTCCATTACCTTGAAAGTGTTATCTGTAAGTTAATTTGGACTTATTTTAAGTGTACTAAGATATTTGCACTAGAAATTAAAAAAAAATCTTAATTTTGTGTTTGTGCTGTGTGAAACGTTGTGCCGTTTCAGCCATCCGTCAATAAAATTGAACAAGAATGGAATTATGCCCTGATACAACTACGGAAGGAGGCAAAAATTGATGTAATTAATGACAGGAAATGTTCAGGATGTTTCCAACTTGCCTGGTAAAACTCTTCACAGCTCTTGACATATTCCGTGTTTACAGCTCTTGACATATTCCGTGTTTTCATCCCACTCACACAATCTCTATTCCCCCCAGTCCGTTGCAGGAAAAGCTTCTGCCTTTCTTGATCTGTGAATTTAACAATTCTCGCCTGCCTTGTTGTCCTTGATCTTAAAGCGGCTTCAATTCACTACCATGACAACCAAGGTCAGAGAGAGGGCAGACAGACGCCTTGCTTGTCTTTTGTTTTTTTCCCGCTGCAGCTGACCAGTCGTTGAGATTATATGATCATTTTAAGACTTTCTTCCTTTTTTCTTCTTCTAAAACGAAGGAGTGGTTGTGAGCAGTTGGCTGCCATGTCCGCTACATCAGGCTCTGTCATTCCACAGCGTGGCGTTACTGCAATCTGTTAATTTTCTGAATAAAAAAATAAAAAAACTATTTAAAGCAGTGGAAGAGGACTTATTTATTTTAAAGCTCCTCCTTGCTCCATAAGGTCTGCAGCAAGTGAGATTGAACACGAGGTTTGATGTAAAATGTGTGATATCAACAATTGTGTCATCAGCCTGGTTTCGGGGCGTATTCAGATTCAAACTACGGCTCTCGGTGTCACATGCGGCCCCCCGATATCTACGGGGATTACAAAAAGAAAAAAGAAAAAAACCGCCATCAGCTGCAGTGAAGATATCATTTATAACCCTAAGCTCGCTCCACAGAGCAGCTTCACAGCCGTAAAAACCCGACCCTTCAAACGCCGCGCTCGTTTTTCACGGCGGACAGAATCATCAGCCTATTTCCATTTGTGACTGCTTCCGTACGAGGCCAAGGAAAGCAAGATAAAAATCAGCTCCGCCGCTGACGCCGTTTGAATCTTTTCCACATTCAAAGTCTAAATTACCCCTCTGGAATCATGGCTGTATTTTTTTTATTTTACTTTTTAATTTTTTAACAGATGTAGAGGGAAATCAAACGAAATCCAAGGGGTCAGAATGAACCACGATGATACGTCCTGTTGCAGTTTTGCTCATTAATCCTCGCTACACAGGTGACTTACAACGCTCCATGTAATTTCCAGCCATGGAATGGGGTCCATATTTCTTGTTGCTCTGCTTGAATTGCTTTGATTTAGAGACGCCGTGGGTGAGGGCGGCATGCTGCACATTTTTACAACCAGCCTGTTTTCTCCCCATCTGGCTGAGAAGCGGCGGATTCTCTGTGAAAATATTGGAGCCCATCCTTCTCGCATCCTGACATCAGTGTTATCCTTTCCTTCCTCCGCCGTCTCGGTAACACATGTTTTCTCTCCTCACTCTGCTTTCAAGATGATTTCTCTCACTGCTTCGTTTTCGTTTTCGGCTGACTGCAGCAGAAACGAGTATTTTCCTATCTGTAAAGCAGAGTGGATGTTACTCATACTGGTGGACTTGTGCATATTGCTATCTATCTGAAATGGCCTCCGATAATATGAATTGGTCCAATGGTAAGGTTATTGTTTTAACATATTGTGGATGGCAGCCTTTCCAGGGGGAAAAAAGCATGACATGGCAGGAATCAGTTCTATAATTAGGAGAGGGCGAGAAGGAGACTCCCACTTTATGACGCCCTTGAGTAAAAATAGCTCATTTTCAAATGGTGCTGCAGAAACATGATTGGATGTAGTTTATTTTCAACAGCAATGCAGCGTTCTACTCATCCTGCAGCAGAGCAAGAACTTGGAAATTCCATATATAAACCAATTGTGACACCGTAACACCCTTATCCCACCTAAAACAGATGAGTGATTATTTTAATGGGAATAAAATCCACTTTTCAGTGCATGTAGACGTGAACGCCACTCACTGTGAAACATTCGAGTCGCATTTAGCCAATATTATCTGCTCTTTAAGTCGAATCTAGCAAGTTATAGATTTTGAACCTAAATGCAAGTTTGTGAAAGATAAACCTAAAAGTAGTAAGTTGGGTTAGCTTTTTATTTGTCATACCTCCAAGAGTTGAATAAACTGGATTTTTTTTGTTGGCACTTAAAGTGAAAGAAGAAAAAGATGGGAGTGGGAACTATTTCCCAGAGTGCTTAGTGGCATGCTATTATCCTGTGTTGCACCATGAGTGACATGAAAGTGTTTTACATTGATACAAGTCTTTTACGTTAAGGCAAATGTTTATTTCAATACTCACATTACGTTTGAGTCAAATTCATTATCAGATAAGACATTTTCTTCAAGCAATTTGAAACAAGAAATTGAAGAAATAGTTATTTTAATGTGATAATAATAGGGAAATGTGTGCTCTTTAACTAGGTGAGGGCTGTTTTTTTCTTGCATATTGTGAGATAATAATTTGGATTAATTTGCAGCATTAAGTTAAAACTCCCAGTTCAAGATTAATGAATTTAAAAAGCAATAATCAGACAACTTGTGTCTTGTTAAATCGACTTAATTTCTGAGTTAAAACCAAAACAATTTTCTTGTTGACTTAAATAGCATTTTCAAGTTAAACCACCTTTAAATATTTTATGGTGCTGATTTGAAGAATTATTCATAATAAAAGTTAGAATAACATGTAATGTCTAAGATTTAGTCTGTTATTTTGATTCTGATAAACAGGCTTAAGCAAAAGCAGAGAAAAAGTAAAGTTTTCCATGTAAACATAGACTCAATCCTCACTAAATCTGACAGGGGTATAAATATTTATTTTTAGCTTGATTATGTACTTGGGAAAGTTATTGTTCTAGTAATTAACTCAAGTCCACAAAGATTTATTGGGACTCATTAGGTAAGACGTCGACTCCCCGGTTTCCCCGATGTGGATGCATAGGAACGTGAATGTGTGTGTTTTTGTGTCCGAACGGCTGAATGCGAGTTGGATTGTAAAAACAATTTAATCTGTTTTGAAACAGGCAGCCTGTTTATCCCTGTAAAAGAGTTTACTGTCACATTTGAAAGTCACAAGAGCCGAAACGAGATTAATAAGCCCGATGAATCTCATTGATTCGTAAGTGTATTATCCTCCTAGAGCGCTTGGCATCATGGTGCAAATTTTACAGCAGCCGTTGGCAGAGGATGTGGAGTGGACGCTTTTATTCCTTCCAGCATTTCGCCTCCTTTATTGTAACGCCTGCTCCTGCGACACGTTCCTAAAATCACATCTTTTCATCCAAGGCATAAGTTCATGTTGGTCATTGGCAACACATAACTCTTTATTTTGTCAGGTATTTAAACCAGTCATCAAAAAACAAACAAAAAAACAACTTTCACAACTTTTTGAGAAAATTTGAGATGGTTTAAAGAGTAAAAACCAAAAAAAAGGACCTTGCTGTAAATATTCAATTTGTCTTTTCCAATCATTTCCAATCATCAGTTTTAATGTTTCCCCTCAGGTTGGCAGCGTTGAGATGGTGGGTGGCATAATGACTAACTTATTTTTACTCCGGCGCTCCGTCTCCTGCGCGCAACACAGGAAGCAGAGGACAGAAATTAACACTAACAAGTGACAGCAGACGCTGCGCTCGGATGTAACCAGGGCACCCAAATGGATGGCTGCAAGAAACAAATTACTTTAGCTTTACGACATAATAAAACTCTCAGAAACGCCAATTAAAATCCTAATCGTCCTGCTGGAATAATAATATTAACTATGATAAAACCGACGAACAGTGGTTACAGGCTGAAGGTTCACAACTGATAAAATATAGCAACAACAAAAATATTATGAGAAAGCTATTTTTTTTTGTCTTTTACAGTCTGTAACGACTTCTACAGTGAAGAGTGTTGTGAGATTGATATGAATGGTGATTTCACTGCTTGGAAAAACAGTCATGACATTTAGTTTCCAATGTAAAATTTCATGATTCTGGTCACTTTCTAACCACAGAATTTCACCGTATAAATATACATTTTATCGTATTTATATGGTAAAATACAACTGCTGGTATTTTACTGTTAATTGGATATGTTTCTTTTTCTTTGTTTTTTTTTTTACAGTGTACATGAGATGCAGTCACTTTCAGGCAGACTTTATCATATTTCTATGAAAAGGAAACACCCAAATTATTTTGTAGGAAGAGCCTTTGAACAGCAGCAGCATTGACATGTCCGGGTCAGAATGAAGCCTTCTTTGTTCCTAATAGGAGTCGATTCATTTCCAGTATATAAAGTGAGCCTGTCACTTTGAAAACAAAACTAACGTAAGAACAAAATGACTCCAGCTTTTCTACGTCGGTTCTGCTGGATTCTTTCCTGCATGCAGTTTGAAATGAACCTTTCCTCAGTTTAAAATCATAATTGAGCTAATCAGACTTGACAAAACTGGATTGAACTGGCAGGTTAATGTTTCAGAGCACATGTTTAGGGAACTGAATATCACTGGCTGTTATTTTGAATATACAATTAAACACTCGGTTTCAATATGTGGCAGCGATACTTAGGATTAAACAAACAAAAAAGAGCATTGTGAGAAGCTGTTAATTGATTGGTGAAGCTGTGATAAAAGATAAAACTCACTCCAATTATAATTCACTCAGTCCTGGTTCAGCAAACACTGCACTGAGATGTATCATCTGTCTATGTACAACCTTTGTAGATAAGGTTTTTACTAATTTAGCCACTAAAAATACAAAAAACACCCTATAAAAACACCAGAAAGGTGCTCTGCATTTCAAAACAACCTATTCATGAAGCAACTGAGCTAAACTTTCTTTTATTGTCAACACTTTGACTGAGCCCACATGATATTTCTAGAGACATTGATGGGTTTAGGGATCCTAATCTGCACTGAATAGCTTTCTTGTCTTAAGCTTCCCCACATCTGACTGTAGTTCAGAGGGATTTGGGGGTGGATGTTGCTGCTGGGGGACGGCTGCAGATGGATTGCAGTGGTTGTCTCATATGTTGCGCTTTCATAGGAAGTGACTCAGAGCCCGCACAGATCCTGCATACCTTATGTTAGATCAACAAAAACACGGAATTTGCAGCAGAGGCTTTATTGCCCGACTGTCGAGCGTAGGAATTCATAAACGCATCAAATAAATGCTGGGCACCAGCTTTTGCTCCGCGTGCACAAAGAAGCTGCTCAGACTGCAGCTGAGAAATCCCCTTCCTGCTCTGTTTTGATGCACACCTGCTGGGGTTGACTGATAATTGGCGACTTGGAACATCATTGATCAGATCCTGGCTGTATCAATAGAAAATTGACTGGAAGTCTGAAGTAATTAGAATTTAGATGAGTGAAACTGGAAGGCGTCCCAGCGTGGTCAGCTGTCCAAAATGAGAACAAACACTTACCTGCCACTTTATTAGGCACAATTGCTTGCTAACCCAAACAGTGACTCAATCAATCAAATGTCTGTAACATCTAGAAATCTCAAAACGGAGCATCAGAATCAGAATAGTCAAGAAAGGGCTGTGAATGTAGCATGACTGTGACATACCTGATCCACCTTGGAAAATGATTAGAAAATCGGGCCAGCACTGCATTGTGGGAAAAGTGTAGTCTGCAGGTGTGCACAGAATGGAAATGTCACTTGATCATCCAGGGTGAAATACCATGAACAGCAAAATTTAATGAAGATGATAACTGGGGAAGGCTGGTGTTCAACGATTTTCTTTTGTATTTAGTAAAAGCTGCTAAGCAGCATGGGTAAGGACTGCGACGGAACCTCGACCTCAGGAAATCCCTTGTGTGGATGACGGCTCCGGGTTCAGTTCTGTCATTCCAGCTACATGATCTGAAAGGAGATCGCCTTGTATGATGTGAAAAGACAATGTTACCCAAATATGAGAGGTTTCTGGCAACTATGATGTGAAAGCAGAGCTAGAGCAGCAGAAGGTCACATCTCGTCAGGCTACAGGTGACGCAGGCTACACATCTATGGACGACACAATATTGGAAAAACGTTACCCTGTCCAATGAATGAATCAGCTGCAGGATGGATTCAAAAGGTATAGAGTCTGAACTGGTCGTAAACAGCATGAAAGCATAAGTCCATCTTGTCTTGTATTAACTTTTCAAACTGACGTTGTAATGGATATTTTCACTTTGCGCCACTTAGTACCAATCAAGCCTATAACCACTGACCCATGCCCATCTCTTTATGACCCCAATGTCATAGTCTCACCTTCTGATGGCTACTTCCTGCAGAATGATGCTGCAAAGCTGAAATCATCTCAAACTGGTTTCTTGAACGTGACAATGAGGTCACCTGTACTCCATTGACATCCACAGTTGCCGGACTTCAGCCCAGTAAACCACTTTTAGGATCTGGTGTAACAGAGATTTGCATTGTGGATGTAGAGCAAACAAATCAGCAGCAACTATGACTGTAACTCTTTAAATGGAAGGCGACTTGCAAGAAAAATACTGGCGAAAACAAAAATGATGCAATAGGTACAAATCTAAAACTATAAAAGTCCTTTTTAAATGAATGGTTGTGTTTAGATTTCTACTTAAAGTCTCCTCTGTTGAATGCAAACAGAAAAAGGCTGAATACATGTTTCTGATCATGTATTTCAAGCATGTACATCGCAGAGAGCCAGTGTTCCTCTTTGACCAAACGACCCGCATTAATGCAGTTCCCAAATCCTTCCAATAAATATAACGCGCACTTGACCTCTCTCGCAGCTGTAGAGATGAATGGAGCACAGGCTAATCCTCCCCTGCGACCTTCGCGTGTTCAATGAAATATCACAAACGTCACCTTACGGGTCTAACCAATAACAACAAAATGTAATCGAATGCAAAAAGCTACCAGCAGCAGATCGACTTGACCGGTGTGCTGTGATTTGACCCGGTCTTCGGTCGTTTTCGTTTTCCTGCTCGTTCGCTAGACGGAGCGGCTCGGCTGTGAATGCATTACCCTTGTCTGGTCCTGTGACACATTAACCTTGACAACACCCGCCGAAACAAAATGTTATCTGTTGACTGGGTCGCATCTCAAAGCGATGCCCCCCCAAACCTCCTCCACCATCCCGCCTCGCCGTGAATAATTTATGTGAGACGGGTGGAGAAAGTCAATGGAGACCAGGCGAGTTCGGAGCCAATCATCAGGGGCGAAGTGTACATACAGCTCTTTCATGCATATAACTATTGATTATGTGCCACGTTAGCCAGAAGTCTGGCAATAGATTACAAACAAAATAGACAACAAGACAGACTGACTGTCCGTACATTTTAAGGGTCGGTCCTACGAGAGGAAACGGTTGGGGTGGAGTTGGATTGATGGGGCAGCGTTCTCGTGCATGCGCTACACACGAACCGCAGCGATTAATGCCTAATTATTCCCGATCTACCCATGTAGGAGAAATGCAGAAATGTAGGATTGGCAGACTGACGGTCTTTTTAAATAGAGGATTTGTCTGTTACACCTTAATCCGTTAAGAAACTCTTCTGCAGCAACTGTAGCAAAGCCGATTTCAAGTCTGCAGATAACATCAGCGAGCATCAGGGAGATGGCAGCTCTCAGGGAGAGACTGCTCTGCTGATATGCAGATATTCTGTGAGTGTGTGCACACTGAGGATTACTCCTAAACTTTGATGAATATGGAAGAAATACTTTACCAAATCCCATTTTAATGCTGGCTCTGGGCGCATGCATTTTTTTTTCTTTTCCGCCCTCATGAGAGTTTAAATAATCATTTAGTACAATTTTACTTGAACAAAATGTTTTAAGTAATGATTGCTGACTTTGAATGTGTGCCCCGCATAATAAGCACAATATTGAGAAATAAAATGCTAATAAAGGAGGAGGATTTAGTCTGCTGCGGATTCTGTTTTATTGTAGCAGCCGTATTTGCATCTGTTGACATTTTTTGGAAAATAGGACGTAGGCATAGGGCACGGAGAGATTCTCATGGTGTAATGCCCTTAAACAAATTCCAGTGAAACCTCTAAATACAACAACACAAGAATACAAATTTCTCCAAACGAGAAAACCCAACAAAGATCACACACAGTATATATATATTTTTTATAACAATGCCAAGCTCACAAACAAGCCTGCTGCGTTCCGCTTCGTTTTTCCATTGGACTCCACGTGTTGCAGCTAAATGCCCGCTGTGCCTCCTGCGTTGCATTTTGCCAACTTCCCCTTTGAAAGCTGTGATCTCAGCAAAGAAGGTGACGGTGGTCCAGAGGCGCTCTCTCTTCCAGATACTTCAAAGTGCAAAGCTGCTGTGTGCAGCCTCACCCCAGCAAAAACCTTTCGTCTCTGGCAGCGTAACTCGGTAACTGTAAGCACCTTGTGGCACTTTTTCTGACATTTTCAGAGAGCAGGCAGAAGCTACTGTCTCTGGGAGCAATTTCCTCTTAATTGCTGGAGACGGCGACACCGATGCTGCGGATGCTTCTAACGACTGACATGGGATGTCGACATATGACGCCTCTGTAGCGTCAATCATCCTTAATGCTATTATCTTGAATCTGTATTTAATTTCCACATTCAAATTGTCGAGATATAAGTTGATTGTTTGAAGAAGTACAATTTGAACATAATATATGATGGTAGTGACTTTTAATTGAATCAGAAAAACAAATTTCATTCCAGTTAGTGCTGTAATAATACAACATTTTAGTGATAGTCGTTATAATAGTATCTATATTTGATTTAGATCATAGTCAACTGTTCAAAGAATGAAATTACTACTAAAATATATTTTGAACGAGGAGGATGAAGCTGCACTACTTGCAATTTAAATGCTGCGGCAAAATGGATGGGTCATTTTTGCAGCGTCGGTTTCCGTTTCACGGTGGGACACATGGGAAATGAGTCTTGGATGCAGCGACGGAATATACCAACCCCAATAGAGCGATGGAAATAAATGAACAGATTTTGAATTTATTCAGATCTATGGCACAGTGTTGATGTCTCCGTCTCGCTTTCCCTTTAGCCTGACCTCATGAGGCAGATGGCAGGCTTCCCTAAGTGGGTTTCTGCACAACTTTATTCTGCCCAACTCTTCTCTTTTGTTTCTAATTTAAAAAAAAAGGGTTGCTACAGAGACGAACTGAAATAAGTACACATCTTTAATGCTAGATTCTTAGAATTTATTTTTCTACGTATTTGGGCTTGTGTCTGTAATATTTTGTGGCAATTTAAGATATGCATGCATGCTGTAGAAACATACATGGGGCAAATATTATTTTTAGTATCAGCTGACCTAATATTTATATGCATTATGTGCATTTGCAATAAATAACCTGAGCTCCAAGTAAGCAAGCGGAGCCAAGTGGCACAAATAATGGAGCAATGTGGGCTAATCCCTCTCAGATTTCCTGCCAGAGTATCCATTTTTCTGCATTTTGTCAAGGCTTTCGCATCGTGCAAACGTGAAAGCGATTTGAACGTCACGTCTGCCGCGCCGGTTTACCTTATCGGCAAAGCTAACGCGACGAGATCTTCTCATTTGAAATTATGAAACGTGTTTTGTCTGTTTCTTTCTGCTGACTCGGATTCAGGCTGTGAAACGTGCACAAGACGCAGGAACTGCACCACAATGCAAGTTGTTTGGTGGAGAAGAAGTCCACAAGCTTTGCATGGACTGAAAAGTTTAGATTTGCTCTCGAGGACAAAGTGGGACTATTTGCATTTTAACCTAAAGGTCTGAAGGGTGCATTGCTCTCTCTCGCTCTCTCTCGCTCGCTCTCAAGGCCATAAATACAATCTAAAAAAGTACTGGAGTAAAGAAGAAAATAATAACGCTCCTTTGAATTGCTGAGTGGTTTTATTTAGCCCCTTCTCTAGACTTGAACTGTTTATTTCATTTGAGTAAATGACGGTGACAGCTGAGAGCATTTACTCCCAGTGGTGTTTGTTAAATCATCACTTATGCTGCAGCGGTAAGCCTGGCTGCTAATTGTTCTACGAAACACTGGAGCAGCAGAGTCTGAGTCTGATCGAAAGGTTGTGTTTAAAGAAAGGATGACAGTAAAACAAACAAACAAAAACAGAGCTTTGAGGAATATTTTTGTACCTGGATTCAGGAAGAAGGCTTAGGAGAAGGAGGAAGATCCACAAGTTCTGCTGTGGCAATTCAGCCTTCAACTGTAGGGCAGCCATGTTGGTTCAGAAAAGACGCTCCTTTACGGAAAAGAGAAGAAGATGAAGAACAAATTGAAAACTGACAAATGGCTGCAGAGATTTAAGCGAGATAATATAACCGTACTTAACTAAACACATGCACAGGTACAATTTATGCTGTAGCGCCACATTTCTACCCTTGAATTTATGTTAATATATACTTTCTTTTATTGCAGATTATCCTAAGAGGGGATTTAGGCCCATATGATGCGTTTTTGCTTTACAGTGGCGCTAAGGAAATCATTTTCTTAATGTCTAAAAGAGCCATGTGAGATGGAGAAGAACAATCTCCTCTAATTGCGATCTAACAAGTTGCATCTTACTTTACAAACCCCGGAGTAAAGATAAATGTGTAAATAATGTCTGCCTGTAATGAGCTGATTGTCCTCGTTGTTCTGCAATAGTCGAGTCATTTGAAGACATTTAGTTTGAAAACACATGACACACACACACACACACACACACACACACACACACACACACACACACACACACACACACACACACACACACACACAATACAGGGATTTCTGCTGGTGCATTTTGTAAAAACAACTTGCATCGCTTTGCAAAACTTTTTCACGTTTCGTCCTTTTATAACAATAAACTTTAATATGGTTTTTTAGTATTTTTTTCCAAAATTTTAATCTGAAAACTTGTTTAAGACGAACCCCCATTTACTTTCAGACCTCTGAACAAAATCAAATGCAACTAATTCCCTTGATGAATGTAATTTAACTTTAGTAGAACATTAGAGAAGAAACATCACAAAGAACAAGGAACACAGCAGCAGCAGAGCAGGAAGACATTTAAATCAATTGTAAAGCTTTGAACATGTCAAGACGTATTTTTGCCAACCATAAAAAAATAACGACCATGGCAGTAAGTTACTGTTAAAGAGAGTCACAAGTAGTCCTCCCATTCTTGGTCAGCCACAATCACAAATATCACAGATTTTGACCATAACTGGACCTTATTGGCGTGAAGCTTGTCACATTTTAAAAAGAATTATTAATGCACATCCTATCCCATCTTTAGATTGTATTTGTCTCCATGAATTGACTCATAAGGCCTGAATTCATATCAAAGCTAAGCTTTTTGGATTTTTAACGTGATAATATCGGAACTGTATTTCTTCCATTTCACCGTTTTGTGCAGTTGAACTGTTGCATAAAAGACGAAACAAAATACACCAGAGAAAATGTTGATATTTCTATAATAATCTGGATAAATGTTCAACCTGTCATGAGGTGCGGGTTTGTAGGTGAGGAGAGACGCTGAGACCCAGGTTATGAAGATGATAATGGGTGATTTATTAGAAGCTCACAGTCCAGAACAGGCAGGCAACACGGCAGAGCGGAAAACACAGAGGCTCAGCACCGGTAGCAACTGACCCAAAAATGAAGACTGATACGAAGAGCTAGACTAGCCAGGACTTAACAGTTCGACTGGCACAGACAAACGACAATTGACAACTTATGACACAAACAGAGACAACAGAGGGGACTAAATACACAAGAGGTAATCAAGAGAACGAGACACACCTGGGAAACAATTAACGGGAAACCGCAGAGACAGGACTCATAGGGAACAGGACTACACAGAAAACTCAAAAATAAACAGAAAAACACAGATCCTGACACAACCTTTATTTGGCATAGCTTGATTTTTCCTTTTGCTATTTTCATAACTTTAACATGGCAAGAAGGCATTGCCAGATCCAAACCGATTTAGATTGTCTGAAACAGCTAAATATACCATTTTCCCAGGTCCCTTTTTGGGTTCGTATCGCACAATATCAATATTAAGAGTGACGGCTGCATCCTTGGCATATTTCTGCATGAGGCACAATTCAGCATTCAAGGCAAAGAAAGGACTGATGGAAATCCTTCTACCTGGAAACGCAAGGTTTTTGTAGCGAGGAATCTCGGTCGTTCCCAAACTCCTGTTCGTCTCTTAATTCTTGGACTCCAGCAGCATCAGCGCATCCATCATGCAGCATTATGCAGGGGTGTCACTGTATTTTTTCCCCTGTTAGTATCCTACTTGCTCAGCAGGTGTTTGACAAATTGCTTGTACTGTCTGTGTTATTTGCAGATTTTGTTGCACTTGCTTGTCCATATCTCAACCGGCTGCTCTGTGCTTGTGTGTGAGAGGAGCTAAAGCCAGCACTAAGGCATTATCACACACACACACACACACACACACACACACACACACACACACACACACACACACACACACACACACACACACACTCAGATTTCAAGATGCATCTTTGACCTTTACTGACAGGATCTCTGTTATTGGACTTTAGTATTGGTAAAATCATCATCATAACATTTTTAGTTTATCAACCAGAAATACATAAGACATCCATACATTGTGCTTCCCTACCAAAGATAATCATCTTTTTTTCATTTATTTTGATTGATACACAAACTAATATTATCACCAGTGTACCAGAGTTCATTCCTTTATGTAATGCTCATTTTTGTTGCTTTTTATGGCTAAAAACAATCCTTTCATATGCAGTGTATTTACTCATATTTAGTGAAAACGTGTAATGCTGCTTTACTATACATGTTATTACAGCGCATTGCATATTTACACAGCAACCTGAGTGCAGGACACGACTGCAGCTGCAGAACATTAAAAGCCACGTCAGTCACATCGTGACAGAAACGGAGCAACAGGAGCCTTTTTTGTTTCCACCTTCACTTCCTCTTGTGTTGCACGGCGACTGCCTTTCTCACATTATTATTATTATTAATTATTACAAGGAGGTTGCAGCCCAGCAATTTACCAAAAAAACTAAATGACCCCCTCATTAGAAAATAAATGGGCTCAGAAATTGCTCTACCTAATTTTGGATGCAGCTTAGAAACAATGAGGGAGCGAAGGCACAACCGACCGAGGACTGCATAGCACGCACACATATAGCAGCTGCGTCATACTTAAAAGGCTTCCATTGTGTGTTTGAGATCCAGCTATCTTTCTCTCTCTCTCTTTTTTTTTCATTTTGGCCGCTGCGTAGAAAGAGGATCAAACAGTTTCCACAGGGGAATCGGTGACCCCTGTGTTGCAGCAGGACTCCAATCGTCAGAAGAGAAGTAAACAAATGAGCGACTATAAAATCCACCATTCGAGGTTGTATGTAACGTTGATGCTGTGACCGGGTTCCACTTGTCACTGAACCGATGAGTGTTTATTTTGAAAGAGCTTTCCAAAGCACCGTGTTTTGCGAAGCGCCGCTTTTATGAAATCTTTGCAATGAAACTAATGGATGCGAGACAGAATGGATTATTTCTCATTAAAATATGAAAAAAGGCCCTTTACAACTCGCACATAAGAGTGTAATGAGATCTCAAAGCACAAGATGCGTTTGTGGTGAAGTTCATATCATGGGAACCAAAGATATGAAAGTATCCCTGTAGTCGGACGGGTGAAGACTCTTATTTTAAAGTAAGAAATGAAGATGTTTATGAGCTGTCCTGTTGTGTTGAGAAGGTCGACTCGGGGAAAACATTTTTTGAGAAGACTTAGTTTCTTTGAAGAAGCCTTCACCGCGTCTTAAATTGCCCTCCGTTTTCTGAAGCTGGTAGGAAAAAGAAATGACTTGTGATGTGAATGATTCAGAAAAACTGTACGAAAAGGATGAGCCAAACGCTACCAACGCAAAAGTTAGAACTGGTTTTAAAGGTTTTTATCAATGCTAAGCTAAAGGTCTATTTCATATAGCATTTGATCATCTTTGGGTCACCATCTAAAATACTAAGAGTGTTTTTTAAAATGTTTTTTTTGTGGCATTAACTCCATTTAAGCACTATACAGTCACAACTCAGATACCATCATCATCATCAGACCTTGAAAGCTGCATTTAGTTAAATCAATTCATGAAACGCATAACATTTTTATTATATTTATGATTACTTTTGTACTGTTTCAGTTTCCTTAGGTCTTTCTCAAGGTACAGACCCCTTTTTTTAAACAATGTCCACTGGAGTTCATCATTTTTGACCTCCAATCACCATAATCCAAATGTGTTGCATTCAGATGTAGAAACCAAGGCATTTCAAAACGCTACAGTGCAACTTCTTTCTGTGGGAGTGAATACTTTTCTATGGCATATGCTCGTTTTCTACCTCTTTCCGTCAGAAAATCCCTTCTTTTGTTCTGCTACCCTTAATCAAACCGTGTCAACTCGAAGTTACTTAAGTAAATTTGGCTGAATTAAAAAAACCTGCTTCCTGTAAAAATAAAAAGCCCAACACTTCGAACCTGTCACTTTATCCATATAAATTCAAAAACCAGCCTCAATCTGAGATCTACAATCACCAAACCTCTGCTACTTCTGCTGCTGCTGCTTTATGGTTATTTCTGGAAAGTGTCTCAGCAGGAGCCCTATAGCATACAGCAACTCAACTGCTGAGCACCACCCACTGAGTCTCCTCCGATTCAATCAAGCAGACCGTTCGGCAGTGGCTCCCGTCTCATGTACCTCAAACCTTCACCTCGTGAGTCAAGTTGAACAGCTGTGACAACCTCATGTTCAAATAACTGGAGAGGGCGGGAGGGGGGGGGGGGGGGGGGGGGGGGTGGGG